>JAYXIM010049335.1:0-140565 GCA_037575425.1 Anastrepha fraterculus
TAGTGGTATTAAAACGGTGCTGGTCACTAATTAGGAGCATTTCAGCTAAGAAATGTTCAACCACCTCAACAACAACATGACCGCCGTGTATAGCCAATGTGTGAGCTCCCCAAGTCCCCGGGGGTTAAAAGACTTCAGTGTCCAATCCAACCTAGTTGTTGAGATCAAGTCTTCGAAGTTCTCGTCACTCTTTGTGCTGTGGGTAACTGTAGAATCATTGGAAATGGTAATACAGCCCGGAAAAGGCGTATCTGTTAGTACTTGCACTGTTTTCTGTCAATCTAGTGTCCATTCTTTTGTATATTTGGAAATTAATGTTGGAAATTTGGAAATAAGCTCCCCAAGTATTAATACTTCAGAGGACTTTTATATTTCACAACAAAAACTATACCATGACCTTCTCTACGCTCTCCTGATTTCCTTCTTATAGATAGAGAGTAAAGCTCTGTACTCTCTCCAGCATTCATCGCAATCGGCGAAATTAGCTGGATTAAAAATTCATTTATTTCTCTTCTTTGCTGACCAATGAGCATGTTCCACCATGGCGAGCTTGACTTTTGCTTCTGCCTTGAAAGTGGATAAGATTTATGATTTAGTTGAAATGCTAGATGAGTAGCACTTCACGAGTTTTTCGTTCTGAACCCAATTCGTGTTTTTGGGTTTCTGAGAGCTTCTTCCTTGTGCGGTAGCTTACAGGACACTGTAAAACTTTTGTACTTATAATCAGAGAAGGAGTTTTGTTAGAGAACCTACCTATGTAAGACTTGTAGGTTGTTACTGTAACTCTCTGAGTATTAGATATTACTTCTTCTGATGTTGCACCTATTTATATCGGGATATTTCCTCTCTATTTGCTATATTTACATTGTTCTGTTGTATATAGTTCAGAAGGGACTCCCCTCGAAGATTCATATCCAAGATGCGTCAAGAAGGTTGTGCGAATTACCGTCCACTCCTACTAGTGGAGTGTCTGGAGCGTTAAAAACGTTAAAACCTAGGATGTCTCAGGGACTAGATGAAATTAAATTATCTTTGCGAAAATGTGTTGTGAATAACATAAATAATAATCTCTACCTATTTAAAAGTTGTGCATTTGATTTTTAAATAGCAAAAATTTATGATTGCAATAATTTATGTGCTATAATGCAAATAACGTTGTAGAATTTATTGTTTTTGTAACAGAAGTGGAAGCAAATGAAAAAATAAATAGATTATGGATAATTAAATGTTAAAAAAAAATATTATGTAAACTATTCGTTTATTTAAATAATTAGCATACAAAAAAAAATAAAAAATTGTTTTCTGTTATTATAGCATAAAAGTAAAATCGAATTAATTATTAAAAACAAAAAAATTATGACTATTTTAAAGAAAAAAATGAATTAACAAAAAAATTTGTCTATTGAAAAATTTAAATTTTTTCAAATATCATCTTCAATTTCACTGATGTTAATCATAGGCGCTACATTTAGACAGCTGTCGTCGTTGCACTGTAGGCATGCTACACTGCAGTATAATCCACTTTTTCGGCATCCGCATGCAGCTCCACATCCTTTTTTGCAATTGCAAAATAACATTTTTAATAAATTTTCCGGAGCAGGTAATTGATTTGTAAATATTGGATGATAGGTATTATTGGAATAGTTCCATCCCCAATTTTCGATGATTAAATCATTCCCTAACCACATCTGGATTTGTAGGTAAACCCGTTTTAAGTGTTCAAATGCTGCATCAGATGTGGGAGGTAACGAAGATAAAAGAACACTTGTGTCTTTGCCAGTTGCTTTGATGAAGGAATTGAACCTGAATGGATTCAAATCTGTCATTTTTGCCGAAGCACCATACAGTCCCAAAATACATGTAATACCAGCTTGAAATATATTATTTGCATCTTCATGTACATTTTTAAATACTGCTGCTGAGTCATGTAGATCATTCCGCTTCTCAAAATTTTTGATAAACTTAATTTTTCCTTTGTTGTAAAACGCAGAAGTAGTATCACAGCCCGTGAAAGCATGTAAAAATAGAACATGTTCTTTACATGCTGGTAGAGATTTTTCTAAACTTTTCGATGAAAATATTTGTTGGTTAACTTTGCCTCGGGATGGTTTTAAAAAATATATTTCACGATCAGTAGGCGCCAATGCCGTTAACACAACCAAGACGTCAATGTCTTCAGAAATTACAACAATATTTTGAGATTCTAAACTAATTCCTGTATCAGCAATTAATTTATCTGCATCGCTTTCCGCTTGGCATGTAAAAATATTGTTATCAGCTAATTTTATTCTTAACATTTCGATTAGGCGAGATTTATTTTTTTTATTCGTTAGAAATTTATCTTGAGCGATTTTTAACGGCATATTTTCATCAAATTCAATATCTGTACTTATATTTTTTAGTGCGCGACGATTCCTTTCAGCAGATTTAATACCGTCCTTCTTATATCCATCAAATACCACGTATGCGTTATTATAATTATTCCTCAAATATCTTACGTAATGTTCGCATATCATTTTGAATGTTTCATTTAATTGCCATTTGCAACGATATAACAACATGCCTCCATCAATAACATAATGAACATTTTCTAAGCTTTTCAAATTAATCTGAATTTCTGGGAATAATTCGTAGAAAGTTGATTTTTTTGTCTTTCGCATTTGGCCATCTTCAAACAGAGCAAGTGGATATGGTGCCAGTTCATAATTCATATAAGTTTTTAGTTCATCATCTGTTTTTTTCAACACACAAATACGTTGAAACAGCAACAATGGATCAACGGGAATAACATTGTTATGAATTTTAATTTTATTATTTTTAGCCAATAGAGAATTTATTTTATCTTTCCTTAAAAACTTCAATTCGCGTACATTTTTCCCTTCGATTTTCTTCATAACTTTTAAACCTTCTTCAAAAGCATTGTAACAATTTATACTTTTATCACCGGTAATTCCAGTGGCAATTGACATAATTGCATCTGTATCAGGAAAAGGACTGTGTTCTTTGAAAAAGTCTACCAATCTTTTTACATCGATACCATCCCTTTCTATTCTAGCATCTGTAGAATCACTGTGTTGATGACTTTTATTGAAAGATATGTCACAAAAATTGTCTATGCTTTGAATAATATTTTTACTATAAATAACTCCTCTGATCCATTTATAAACTACACTTTCAGTGGCACCTCGTTTAAAAGGACCCCCTTCGACGCTCATTCCTTTCATTAAAGTCTGCTCAATAGTCTGATCACTTGCAATACCAGAAAAAAAATATCTGATCGCCTAGATGTGAAATATCCTGTTGTATATTTTTCGAACTCTGCTGGATCCATTATATACTGTAATTCCTTCATATCTTGCAGATAAATTTGTGCAGCCTTCGCATAGGGAAAATGTCCTGATGCGTGGAATAGTGGAATCATCAGCTCAATACTATGTAGATGTAAATTCCAATCCCCCATACGGTCGGCAGCAATGAAGTCTTTCAATATTGTTACCATTCGAAAATACGTAATCCATAGTTTTGATGTTTTATTTTTATTTTCAAGCTCAACTAACTTATCTTCACTATTACGTATTCACAACATTCGCTCAACACGTGTCACTTATAACTGATTTAGCCAGAACAAATTCATAGTACGCCGCAGCTGCCGTTCCCCTCTTCAAGTTTGACTACCTGCTCAAGGTCTCTTCGACCCGTCAAATAAAATGGAACGTTGGGAAGATGTTTGTCTTTATCTATTTAAGTAAAATTTAACGTAGAACTAAAAAAAAAAATGTTTCCAACTCAATATTATGCTCCAATATATTAATTTTTCATATTTTTTTGTTTAAACAATGAAAAAATTAATTGCACAATATAATATTGGTAGAAGTTACAATTTAGAGCATACAAAAGAAAATCCTGTTGGTTACATGGCAATTCATTCAGTCCCTACGAGATCCAAGGTCAAAACCCCTGGGCACTCCACTATACTATAACTTCTTGGTTTCTTCTTAGTACCTTCACTGTAAGCTTTGCAGCTCAATGGGAGGCGCCTCGACGTTTAAGGACATCTAGCATGACACAAAGAATGTAGGCTCCAGGTCTTTTCCCTAAAGGGCAGTCACAGTCAGTTCACCTGTGCTATAATTAGATATTAAGTAGGGATCAACATTTTTCTTCACCGATTTAGTCTCCATTACCGTTGGGAGTCCAGCTGAAGTTCAGCCACTTTATTCCCGGATGTTATCCAAGGTGCCTGTTTCGCGAGTACAGCTGCCGTCCCCGCCTCTTCGCTTTCCATCGTGTCCAGTGTGTGCGCTTCGTTGCCTTTGAGTGTGCCAGTGTCGCTTCCGTCACGGATTTTAAGCCGAGATCGTGTTCAACTTCGCCGGCCTCCAACCTTTTGTCGTTTCCGTCCTTCGCGTGACATTTGACTGACAGTGCCCCACAAAATCTTCCTAAGTCATGCTAGATACCCGGACTTTTCCTCTTGGTTCGCATTCAATTTTGTGCCTATCCACTATCTCCAGTTTTACGGCGTTCCATAAACCCTCTAGCGTCGGAACAGTCGCAATGAGCAACTTTAGCGTGGTATCTACGTTGCACTTCAAGATTTTCACGCCCACGAACCATCCAGCTCCTTCGAATGCAGACGATGGCTTGCAGAGGTTCAGTAGGATTTTCAGGAGCTGCATTCATACGACGACGCTTAGCTTCAGGTTTGTCTTCTTCCCCGGATCTTTGCTTTTTTCGTCTCCTTCAAGTTTCTTACCACGCTCTCCTCAATGTTATTGGCGAAGCCTGCCTTCGTTCGTTGTTATAAACCTTTCGCTTTGAGATATCCTCTCGTCCTTTCGAGGAGACGGGGGTGGAAAGAACAAAGGTGTCGAGACCTATTGTCCAGGCGGCACCCTCGCTGGGGGGTTTAATCAGAAGAGTTTTGCCACACGAAATAAGGTTTAAGCCATTTGCTTAAAATTTCTTTTTCCCCAAACTAATATGTAGGTAAAATAAAGTATAAAAATGTTGGTATCTAGCGAAAGGTGCTTGAGGATGTTTTAATATACACAAATTTAATGCGGATGCCGCCTATCTAAAAATAATTAAATTAATTAGTTAATTTTATACTATATAAGTTTAAAATTCAGTTATCTAATCAATGTATTTAATAACCTAGTGTCCCTGGGCAAGCTGCCTCCTAAGCCTGTCACAATGGGACCGTTGCGACCGTTGTGACAACGTATATGACTGAGGGCAAAATAGATTATGGTTAGTCCATGCACGGAACGTTTGTGTCGCCTTAGACACAAATACACATAATCTATATTGCTCTAAGTCAAATTCGTTACCGCAACGGGCCCATTGTGACAGGCATATTCGTTTGCGTTGGCAAACGAATAATTGTACAGAAGCAGTAACTCGCCGTACGCGCTGGTATGAAACCCAATCCCGCTCGTTCGCCATTAAAAAGATGGCAAACGCATGTTTGTCAATAAAAAAATAGGCAAAATATCAAATAATTGTTGTTACATACTTACTTATTTAGTATATAAGAGGACTAGGCTTGGATCAATAATATTAATACTTCTTCGTGATATACAATGGGTGGTGAACCAATGCGTATAATACATTTGATCATATTGCCATGATTCCGGGAACAAAAATGTATTCGTTGTAATGGACTAAGTCAGTGTGTGGCCAGAAATGTAAGCTCAAGCAAACCCATTGCTGAGGTTTTTGTACAGAGCAGGATGACTTGGTATGGAGTATCTATTCAGTTATATTCAGACCAATGGAACAATTTCGAGTCCGCAGTATTTAAAGGGATGTATTTCTCGGCCGCCGTAGCCGAGTGGGTTGGTGCGTGATCACCATTCGGAATTCACACAGAGATCGTCGGTTCGAATCTCAGTGAAAGCAAAATTAATAAAAAACATTTTTCTAATAGCGGTCGCCCCTCGGCAGGCAATGGCAAACCTCTGAGTGTATTTCTGCCATGAAAAAGCTCCTCATAAAAATATATGCCGTTCGGAGTCGGCTTGAAACTGTAGGTTCCTCCATTTGTGGAACAACATCAAGACGCACACCACAAATAGGAGGAGGAGCTCGGCCAAACACCTAACAGAAGTGTATGCGCCAATTATTTATTTATTTTTTATTTCTTGTTGCACTATACTATGAACTCCGAAAGATTTAGCAAAGGTAGCTTCGTACATTTTTATAATCCGGAAAGGAAAAGCTTCCAAAACGACAAGCATCATGGAAAGGTCCAAACTAGGTTAATTAAACGCTGAATGATGTTGTGTATCATATGCGGAAAAACAAAACAGAAACAAGCGAATGTCGAAGTAGTTCACGTGGAAAGATGGGCTTCATTTGGATCACAGAGTTTGGAGTCTAGCTGCGCGAGCGGTCTGAAGTCTTGCACAAGATTATGTAAATTCAACATGCCAGTAAAAGGCAAATAAATCATTATATGGAGAAGAAGCTCTTGCCGAAAATAGAATCAAAGCAGTACTAACCGAAAATGAGTCGATATAAAAAAGTTCAAAGAAAATAACATTTGTCACAAAGCAATCTCATGTATAGGTCCTTGCACCTCATGCACCTCATTTGAGTACAAATCCTTTGTAGTCGATCAAGTCAAACTGGTTCAATTCCAGATGACTCGGTGGTCCGAATGACGAAATCGATGTGGTTAAACTCAAATACAAGGTTTATTACTTCAATTCACTCGTGTCATGAGTAGGTCATTTGCCACCATAACCACTTGTGAGTAAAAGACACCAATAGGCATTCCTAGGTCACCTGAGTATACGTCTATCTTTCAATGAACACCAAACGAGAACCATTTCACCAGCAGTCTATGCACTGAAAATAATGGGAAATCAAATTAACCTAATTGGTAAAGTGAAATACTTAACAAAAAGTATAAAATAAATTTAAAAACTAACAACGTAAAAAAACAACATTTTTCATATCTCCCTTATGACGTCTCAACCAAATCATGTATAGAATGTAGACTTTGCTATATATTTCTTAATATACTTATAGATTCCAGACTCAAAAATAATAGAGTTCATAAATTTCTTATTATGGAATATTCAAACGGAGTAAACCACTACTCGCGCCACAATAACATAGCTGAAAGCTACCCTGGCTGTAAGATTGCCTTCTTTGAGATGGAGTAGATTAGGAAGCCTTAGAGCTGCACTGGTTGCCATCTCTTTGGCTTCAAGATATAGTGGAATGAGTCCAGTAACCATTCCTAAAACCGCTGTGTGGCATGTTCGCATTGCTCCCGTAACGCTCAGACAGGCTATTCTGTATACCTTGTTAAGTGTTGTCTGAGTTTTGTTTGGCCTACTTTTGGCCACCATTCCAGGGAGGCATAGGTGATCATTGGCACTATTATTGTCTTATAAGCCCATACCATCATCTTTGGCCGCAGACCCCATGTTTTACCGTAGAGCCTTTGTCATACGTATATTGCTCTCAAGGCTTTGTTTGTGATGTACGATAAGTGATTTTTCCAGGTCAAGGTTTTATCAAGGATTACTCCCAGATATTTCATGTCCCCATATAGAGTTAAGTCGGTGTCCCCTAGTTTAAGGGTCCCCAGACCTAATTTCCATCTTCGGGTGAAGGGTATCACACAAGTTTTGTTCGGGTTTAACGAAAGTCCTTTCTCCCGACACCAGTTTTGCGTAATGTCGAGAGCTAGTTGCATGCGATCAGTTATAGTAGAGTCAAATTTGCCTCTAACCAGGATGATTAAATCATTAGCAAAGCACTGAACTGCCTATCCGAGATAGTTGAGAGTTTGTAGGAGCTCGTCAATGACCAATAGCCAAAGGAGCGATGATAAAACGCCTCCTTAGGGGCATCCTTTGGTTGATTTCACATAAAACCTTTTTGGCCCAGTTTCAACGATTGCCATTCTATTCCTCAACATATATATATTTCCTTTCTAACCACATCTTCCTTAATAGAACTGAAATAAGCATTGTCGAATGGCCCCGATATGTCAACCGATGTACGGAGGGCAATCTCCTTACCAGCCAACGCCTTTCGATCTTGGTCGTAAGGCTATGTATGGCAGTTTCTGTTGACTTGCCTGACTGGTAAGCGCATATGCGTGATAAGCATCTTTAATATATTGATGGATTATTTTTTCCATAGCTTTGAGCAGGAAAGAAGTTAGTTCTTATGGGTCGAAAGGCTTTTGGTGTGTGATCCGCCTTTTTGCCTGCTTTCTGAATGAAAGCTATCCTGGCTTTACTCCAGTTTTTAGGAACTATGCTTGATTCCGGGCTTATCTTGAAAATATTTGTCAGAACCGGTGCTAATACACTCACGCCGTGCTGTAGTAGACAAGACCTGGTGATTTAAATGGACTGAAGGTGAGATCGCCCATTTAGTTTTGTTTACTGTAAAAATTTTACGGCCAAGGGAGAGTTCTCTGCGTGCAGACATTAAGAACCGGATGTCCCCAGTGTGTTCACTGTCCTCACCCACACTGAAACAGTCCGGAAAATGAGTGTCCAGCAAAAGCTGTCCCGTTTCCTGAAAGATATCTTCAGCTTCCCCTTTTAGATGAAATCGAATATACCGAGGGTACGACAAGGAGACTTCGTTTAACGCCCTCTAATTCGAAATGCTATTCGATATAAATGCGCTAGTTGGCGTGAGATCCAGAACCTCCTTTCTTATCAAATTTAAGAAAGTTGACTCATTGTCTCTATTTCCTACCACTAGATTATTTGTAGTAATAAAATCAAGAAGAGAGTCACCTCCTACATTGAAGTCCGCGCTACCCCAGACCGTGTGATGTGCGTTGGCATCGCAGCATATGACCCATTGCAAGTTTCGTTGGCGGCAATTGGCCATAAGCTGCTGGAGTTCGCATGAAGCAGTATCCTCCGCACCACCTTGAAGACATAGGGAGGCCAGGATAATCGTTCTTCTTCCTTGGGCACTGGGCACTTCTGCGTGTACTGCCACCAGATCACGTTGTATGAGCTCTGAAGTTGGAAGAAAGTTAATGTGTTTACCAATCAATATTGCCACCCTGGGACGGTCAACATTGGAATCGTAAATCAACTTACATGTTTTGGTCTGCGAACCTTGTACGGTTTCGTAGGAGGCCCATGGTTCTCGGATTGCCACAAAGTCCAGACACGTTTTTTCCACCATGGCACTAAGTCTGATTGAGACTCCTTCTGCCCGGAGGAGCTTTATTTGAAGACAGCGAAACTGTCTCCAAGGGTTACGTTGCTTTTGTGGTAGAGTCTGGGACATTCTATCCTAGATTGGTCATTCCGACCCTTACCACCCTTTCTGCGCCGTAGTATTTCCGCAGCCTCCGGGCCTTTCCTTTCACATTTCCTCAGCCGGTCAGATAGAGCGGAGGGCTTTTTGGCACTGGTGTTGCTACTCCCCGCTTTTGGCTTAGGCTTTGAGGATGTGGGCCCCGTTGTTGGCTTTTGGTTATTTAGCCGTGCTCGAACCGCTGCAGAAGTTGATGGGTGATCATCCAGCACCTTTGCTGCGTCATCAACTTTTCCGGTTTTCAGCCGAAATTGGGTTCAGAGCAATTCACAATTCCACCAAATCCCTCTTCTGGAGCCGGTGGAGTACTTTCCATTCACTGACCGGATTTTGCTACTCTATTGGTACCAAATTTCGTTCGTTGGGCCAGGAAGCTAAATTTGGGAAGTAGCCAACGAGGATTCTGGCTCTTGGCACTTCTGCCTCGTCCAGAACTTTCAATTTGGCTCCTTCCCATGGCTTTAGATCCAGTATAACCTGCTTAGTCCAAGCCACCGTTTCATCGTCCAGACAGTTAAGAATTAACCATCCAAGCTTGAAACTGTAGCCACTAAAGTGATACTTTATCGGACCCCTCCGACTTTCATGCATCCTATCGAGGATGCATTTCTGCACTTTTTTTATTTCCGCGCTGGACCAAATGCCCTCCGGGAAATCATGCGGAATAATTGCGATCTTTTAAGTTGCGACTGCCTCTGCCAGAGTAGGTACTGAGCAGGGAACTTCCGTGGAAGTACCGTGTGTAGCCTGCTCTCCAGATACCATCGGTATCTCTTTGCCAGAACCAATATTGGCCTTGGCTGAGGTCTCCACTCCTTCCATCAGGTTGCAAGCTGAAATTTTTTTGCCAGCTGGTGCAAATCGCTTCGTGGGCCCATGAGTGTGGAGTAGGGCGATGTGGGTGTGGAGTAGACTGGCCGTAACTTTTTTTTTGTGGAAATCCATAAATTTTCGAGTCTTAAAACATGAGGTTAGGAGTAATGAAAAACGGTGTAATTTTTTAACCCGATCCGATGATGCCTAACCGTGCCCATTTGATCCCAAAGTATGGACCAATTCAAAAAATCACAATTTTTACAAAATTTTTTTTTGTTTCCAATTTATATAATTTAATTTAATTTAATATGTATATACTTAGTATATATATAACTTTATTTATATAATTTATTTTACTTTAGTAAAATTTTAATTAAAGAATTAGATTGCCTATTTAATGAGAGATGTTTTGGTGTAAAACGGATACAACTGCCTGTAGTGCTCAACAACTTGCAGTAAGTACTGTTTGTCTTCTTCATTATAAGTAAGCGATCTGTTGTAGTCTGTGATCAATTTCAATGCTCTCTCTGCAGCGTCATTAACTACAGACAAATGCTGACAAATTCGTTTTCCCGCTATATAGTCTTCACTTTCTTGCCATGTTGAAGGTTCTGATTCCAAAAAACTTGTTTCAATTCCTAAGCGGGTAAAGAATGTTTTAGTTCTTGATGAAATAAAATCTTTTATATTCTTGCTGCCGTAAAGCGTTATTTCTGACATTGTTGCAACAACTCTCTTTAGAACAGCATCCTCCTTCTGGTTATCGCTAGTAATTGCTTCCACCATTTTTCGCTTAATATGTTAAGGAATTTGATCATCAAAAAATTAAAGGCCAACCGCCTCTTCCGACAAATACCATAAATGATTTTTAATTTTATGTAAAAAGGCATTGGATACATTCTTATCGAAATATACAATCACATCTTGAATGAGCTTAAGGTCATTTTGTGGAGCAGCTATTGTCTTCCCCAACAAAGAGCAACGATAGTTGTAGTAATTCTTTATAATCGGCACGAGTGTGGTGACTATTTAATGCAGTTAGACAAAAATTCTTAAATATTTCCACTGCAGCTATAAAGACTTTCCGAACTTCATTTTCCGATATTCCACTTTTGAATGACTTAGAATTAATGTTTTTCCAGCTGTTAGAGAAACGATTGAATAAGGGAACTTCCGGTGCTGATGATTTACCAAAATTTAGTTGGAACACTGCTTTGACTAGCAACTCACTAACATGGTGACGACAGGGAAAGAATAGTAGATTTCGGCCCAACCTTTTTTCAAGCAAGAACGCTGCTCCATTATAAACTCCCGTATTAGCAGCTGTTGTATCAAATGATACAATTTCCACTATATCATCGAGCTTCCAATTGCACAAAAAATTATGTATTTCTGCAGCTATTGCATTTCCCGTTGAACTTTCTATTTTTGGTATCCCCAGCAGTTTTTCCATATTTTCTCCTGTGACAACGAGAGACAATCTATCTTTCTTTCCGTGCCTCGGATTTCTGCAAGCAGCTTGCCATCCCAGTGAAGGACAAAAACGTCGGGAATCTACTAACAAGTAAAAAGAAAGGACAAGAATCCAAAATCTTATAAACATATTCAGTAAAACCATTACATTGAATCCATTAATAATCTCTTGAGCTTGTCTGCGACGATAATCTCTCCTCATCGAATGTAATGTTGTTCGATTAAGAATTAAATCTTCCATTTTTATTGACGGCGTTCCATTAACATTTTGCATGGTATTTATGAAGGCAGCAACCGTTGCACTCACCAAATGCATGGCATCTCTTGTTGAGAGGTTACATTTGTCCATGCATGCAAGCATTCTATCATCAATAAAATTAATTTTTCCTCGATTTGCCTTTTTCGGTAGTAAATTGTAACACTCCGTCTGTATCTTCGCCTTCATTCATATCTTTTGATGCATTTTCTTCGCCAGCTGAAATATCCTTTTCAGCATCCTCGCTATCAGAGACTTCAAGAGCATAATTAGCTTCAAATGGGATCAAATAATAAAAAAAAGAACCAGTAAAGCTTAACTTTAATAAACTTACTATGAACTAAATGCTTTTCAACGCGCTTTCTTTCTTCTTCCATTCGTTACTCTTTGCGTTTTTCTTTTCTTGTGAGTACAGTATCGGCACCATACATACTACCTGGACGTCGCCTATTTCTTTGGAGCAAAATAAAGTCTTTATCTTCCTGCATTTTCATTATACCTAGGGCATCCATGGCTGCAATGTCAAATATGAAGTTTTCAATTTTATCCTTAAACTCTGCTTCATTTTTAGACACTTCTCGTTAGGAGTCTTGGAATGTTTTTGTAAATTTCTCCATTCCTCGTAAAGATTTTTAAGTTTTTTAATACAATTTTTTTCTTGCGCCGTGGGAATTTTAGCTTTTTTCCAAAATTCAATCGTGGCACCAATCGTGTATTTCATACTGCTTTCCAAAGTCAAGTTTTCGTGCCTCATTTTGTAAAACAATAATTGGAGCACCTGTTTCATTGATGGCAACTTGGCCCCCAAAATAACACTTTCACATTCACCCGCAAGAAATATTTTTTGCTCAGAACGTAATCTTTTTTTCGGAATGCCTGATAATGATTTTGAACTCATTTTTTCACTAACTTATTACTTTTGTACTATTAAACGCATAAGACAACTGAAACTGAATAAAAATGCAATGCCATAGCCTACCAATTCAAATATCGAGAAAAAAATGCACTCTGAATAAGAATGCAATGTCAAAGCCTGCTAATTCAAATGTCGAGTAAAAATTCAAAACGTTTAGCGTATTCAGCAAACATGCATAAAATTTAAAAATAATTATTTCATTTAGCAGCTGGCTCAACACACCGTTCATAAAACACAATTTCTATTACTCAACTGACGGTGACATATTTTCCACGTATCACTAATCAGTTACGTGTGCTGAAAGCGCCTTTTGTCAGGTGGCTTTCGCGATATAAATTGGGCCATACCGCAATAAAGTAAACAAGATCATTCATTAAAATCGCATCACATCAATAAATATATGATTCGAAAAAAAAAATTTGTAACGAAAAAAAATTAGTAAAAATTGTGATTTTTTCAAATTTTCCATTCTTTGGGATCAAATGGGCACGGTTAGACATCATCGGATCGGGCTGAAAAAATATACCGTTCTTTATTGCATCTAACCTCATGTTTTACGACCGGAAAACTTTTGGATTTTCAATTTTTATTTTTCTCCATACAAGCTGCGGCCAGTCTAGTGTGGAGCCACCAGAACGGGATCTCTTTGAGGTTCGGGGCCAAGCGCATTCGACAGCCTCATTGCCATGCTCCGGGCTGTTTCCAGGGGTATGCCCTCGGCGACTAAGGTTTTTAGTCGCTTTCGTTCAGCTCCGGACAGCTTCAACCTGTTTCTATTAGTCCTTTTGTTGTTATCCTCATTTTTCTCTGGACTAGTTTCAAGAGAGTTCTCTCTTTTTCCGAGGAAATAAACATTCCGGCCCACTCCTGGCTAAGCAGAGTGTCTATCTGTTCCGGCTCGTCGGTAGAGGGATCCAGTGCCTCTCCCTGCAAATCGAGGTCCATTATATCACTCGAGATGGGACCAATTGCTTGCTCAGCGAGTGATTTTTTTTCCCCAGTAGTAGCTAAAATATGTATGTACATTTGATAAAGTGCAGTCCGGTTTTTTATTTTTCAAAATTACCCATAAGATTTTTTTTGGTTTAAAATTGCTTTTTGGTCACCCATGGGTGCCCACATGGGAAGGCTAATTGAAATCGTAGGTTCGCCACACCATGTACGGAGCTCGCTATTAAGCTTGACTCTACCCCATCAAGCACGCTCACCGGCATAGCCGTTCCACTGTGAGTTTAGGGTTATTTTTTTAAGAAGTAGTGATTTTAACTAGAAATCAACATGCTTACCAGAGTGGAAAATCATGCGAATCAGCCTTACTTGATCTTGTTAGTAAGATTGAAGCGGGGTTGCAAGCTGACGAGTACAGAATGGGCGTGTTCGTGGCTATAAAGGGGGCTTTTGATAATACCACCTTTGACTCAATATATTGCTCTGCCGAACGACATGGAATTAATCAAGCCATTGTAAAATAGATACATTCCATGCTCTCTGAGACGCTAATAACCGCTGGTGAGAACAGTTACGAACTATGAAGGATGCCCCAAGGGGGGTTCTTTCTCCGCTGCTGTGGTGGTCGTATACTGTCTTCTAACGGAGATACAGGAACTCGGTTTTCATGTCCAAGCATATGCGGATGATGTCTGTGCGCTAAAATTGGATAAATCCCTAGAAGGCTTTGCATGAAGAATTCTTGATAAAATCGACGACTGGTGCACGAGACAAGGTCTTTCCGTTAATCCGTACAAAACTATCTTAGCCTCGTTCACGAGAAAACGGAAACTGTGGTTAGGTCCACACTTCGGGAACTATACAGTCTCCAAAGAAGTGTATGTTTATGAATTACGTGTGCAATGAGTACAACCTCCCGTAAATCCCCAAATGCTATGCATGATTTGCTCCCCTTGTATCTTAAGGTAAAACAGTAAGCACTAAAATCAATGTGTAGGCTCCGCACAGACGGAATTTTGAGAAATCTTTAAGATGCTTTCTGACCAGTATCCACTATTTTTGTCACCTAAGGACAACCTGGTACCCATAGCTTCATTTGGTAGAAAAATTGATGTCAAATATCCATTACATGAGCAATGGAGTAATCCAGAATGCATGCAGGGAGGTTTGACGGATATTTTCTTTACCGATAGGTCCAAGAATGAAATAGGGTAGTCGGATGGTACTTAAACGAGAGTAATAAGTAGAATTACGCTATGAGAGGAATGGCAACTGTTTTTTCAACGGATTTTTTTTCCATTCTCAAAGTAGCAGAAAGGATATTTGAGAGTAGATGGAGCGGGAAACAGATTTGAGTCTTTAGTGACATTCAGGTAGCGCTCGAGGCTCTGCAGAACGCGAAGCAAACTTCTAAGATTATTCAAGAATGTAAGAAGAAGATTAATTCTGTTACAAGACAGAATAAGTTCGTGCTTATATGGGTTGCGGGGTTCAAAGGAAAGAAATTGCCGATAAATTAGCCCCCCACAGGGACCAGAACCAATAATCGGAATCAAAAAGTGGATCAGCGATTATGTATACAATTTACAGAAAGAGCAATGGTCCGGTCTGAAACTCTGCAGAACTACAAAGTATTTTGTACCGAACCCAAAGAGAAAACTGTTGAATTTTCTTCAACAACTTTGAAGAAAGGATGCTACTTTGATGGTCGGTATTATTATAGGATACAATCCAATCCCCTTCCTTACTTTTAAATTCTGTACAACTTCTTCCGTTTATCGGAAAAGCTAAAGCGTACTTAGAGAACTTATCTATCCTTGTTAGAAATTGCTTCTTCTCTAAAGTATAAAAAACGTCAATATGAATCAATTCTCTTGGTTTATTTGGAGTTTCGGTAATCTTATATGGTATTTTTGGTGGGTTGCGGTTGTATTTCTCTAAGATACATGTTTTGCAATTGTAAATGTACTTAGTTATTTCCAATTTCAAGTTGGGATTTTCAATTTTACTTTTAGTTTTGATTGCTTCGGTACCCCTGTGGTTATTGTGGAGGTATTCGGTTTTAAGAATTTCTGTTAGTTTGATATTGTCTTCTATGTCTTCGAGCAATGTCTTGCATCTTATTATTCTTAGGGTAGATGAAATTTGAAATTGAAATTTAAAAAGGTCGAGCCAAGGAGCACCAGAAGATTTGGTGGCTCCTAAAACACTTAGGCTAAAAAGCCCATTGTATTTAAAGCTCTGGGGGTGGATAGTCAAGGAAGGAAGGAGAAAAGTATAAGAGAAAGAGATAAGAAAAAATAATGACAGAGATAGAAATAGTCAGTCCTGTGTCCTGTTTTAGTAGAAATTTTGACAGTTTTCTGTTCGGACTTGTGACAAAACACTTTGCAGTTCTGCAGCGTTCTAGACCGGACCATCACTCTTTATGCAGATTGCCTGCATAATCGCTGATCAAATTCATGATTCCTGCGGAACTGATTCCGATTATAGGCTCTGGCTTTTGTGGGGGACCTCTGATCCACGGTAGGCAATTTCGTTTCCTTGAACACCGGAGTGTGCTGGAACCCATATGAGTACAAGCCTGCTTTGACTTGCTTCTTCTTACATTCTTTTTTTTTATTATTTTCCTTTTTAAATTACAATCTGTTAAATTTTAACAATAAGTAATTGTTTTTAAAGTAGTATTGGAATTCTTTGTTCTTTAACCTATGCTAGATAAACATTCAATTTTGCTTTAGATTACGCTACATTATATTATTTTCTAAGTGACAATTATTATTTTTTGTTTTTTCTTTTTTTGTTTTGTTATATTGTGAGTTCTGTTGGAGTTAATCGTTTTAATCTTCGTTTTCCCAATTTCTCCGATTGTGGTAGTTTGCGCATTTGTTCATTTTGATGATTTGTTAGTCGTTGTATATGATTGATGCTGTATTTTCTAATTGTGTCATCTATTGTGTCGATTTTGAGGTCGCTGTGGATCACGTCGTTTGGTATATACCAGCTTGCTTTTGTTATTGTTCGAAGTATTTTAGATTGCGTCCTTTGAATTATTTGTTTTTTTTTGCTGTGCCCCAGATTTCAAGGCAATATTTCCAAATGGGTGAGATTATAGATTTATATATCACTACTTTGTTGTTAAGGCTTAGTTTTTGAATTTTTAGCCAACAGCCAGTATAGTTGTCTGAACTTGTTTTTGATTTCATTTCGTTTGTTTTTTATATGTCGTTTCCAATTTAGTTTTTCATCTATAGTTATGCCAAGGTACTTTGCACTAGGAAGGATTTTTATTTCATTGTTTTTTATTGATAATTTATGTTTCTTAGGCTTTCTGTTTGTATATATTACTTGTACCGTTTTATCTTTGTTGACTTCTATTCCCCACTTATCGAACCATAATACAGTGTCATTTATTGTTTGTTGAATAATGTTAGTCGCTTTTTTTTCTATTTAATCTGATGCCATTAAAACCGTGTCATCCGCGAATGTGGCTATCATGCAATTTTTTGTTGTTGGGATCGGTATATCTGCTGTAAATACCAAGTACAATAGAGGCCCTAAGACACTACCTTGGGGTACACCTGCTGTCATTTGCATCATGCTTGAGCATTCGTCCTCGAAATTTATAAAATAATGTCGGTTGTCCAGGTAACTTTTGAGAATGGTGAAGTGATTCCGTGCTAATATTTGGCTGAGCTTATGCAGTATTCCTTTATGCCATACCCTGTCAAAAGCTTTTGCAATAGCCAGGTAGACAGCTATGCAGAACCTTTTATTTTCCATATCATTTAATATTTTGTTTATAACTCTGTTGCACAGTTGAATGCTGTCGTCGAAATCCAAATTGATGGCTTGGTATTATATTTTTTTCTATTAAGAGAATATTGTTTTAAAGTGTTCAGCTAGTGTGTTTGCCTTCTCTTTATTGGTCTTTGCCCAAGTTCCGTGTTGTGTTTTGATGGGAGGTTTATGTGGAACTGCTTTTATTAAGTTTTTAGTTGCTTTCCATAGAGAATGATTGTTAACTGCCGTGGCCCCCAAGTTATGTATGTAATTCTCAAGCTTTTTATCTTGGTGTTGTTTTAATAATGTTTTTAATTCAGTTGTTTATTTGTTAAGTTTTGCCTTATCTTCGGATGTTTAGTAGTTTGCCACTTTTTACGGAGTTTCCTTTTTTGTTGAATTTTTTGTTTGATATGTATTGGAATATACTCTTTTTGTTGAATTTTTATATTTGGTGTCGAAAGGGTAAGGGCTTTGATGATGGAATCGTTGAAAAAAGCTATTGCTGAGTCAATCTCGTTTTGCGTTTTTAATGAAATATTTATAGTCAATTGTGCTTCCACACTTTGTCGAATATAATTCCAGTCTGTTTTATTATTATATAGTCCTCTAAAAGTTTGTTGGTGCACAGTTCCAAGTATTGGCATTAGAAGTGGGGAATGATCCGATGATAGCTCCAAACATGACTTAATGGTGAGATGGGATTGTGGAATATTTTTAACAATACATAAGTCAATTAAATCTGGTTGTTTTTTGATACCTGTAGGCCAGTATGTCGGCTCTCCGGTGCTTATGAAGTGTCCATTATTTTCTCTTATAGCGTCTAGTAATTTTCGGCCTTTCGAAGTTGTTAACCTTGATCCCAAAATAGAATTTTTTGCATTGTAGTCACCTCCAGCGATATATCGACTTCCTAGTCCGTTTAAATATTCCAGGTATTGATCTTTTGTGTTATTGAATTTTGGCGGACAGTATACTGCTGATATTGTTATTGGTCCATTTGAGCTATTTATTGAAACTGTCGTTGCTTGTATGTCATATTTTCTATAACCATCAAGTTCGTGGTATTTAATTGTTTTTTTGATGATTATTGCAGTTCCTTGATGATGATTATTGCACTGAGCCTTGTTATCCGGGTGATTTGTGTAGTGTATGTTGTAATTGGGTATATTTACAAAAGTTTTATGAGTTGCATGAGTCTCGGATATTAGCATAATATCAATTGCTTTGTCTAGAATAAAAGTCTTGAGTTCTAGTTCGTGGCGCGTAAGTCCGTTTGCGTTCCAAATTGCTATTTTTATTTTACTTAGTGCGACCATCTAGCTTCGATACCAGTATGGTTACAATGTCCATCATGGTGGCCATTTGTGTTATCAATTGTTTCATCATAGTTTTAAGTTCAGTTAAATCATCGTTTCTTGATGTGGTACTATTAGGGTTGTTAAATTCTTTTGTTAATGTTTTCGTTGATGTTGCTTGTGCATAAGAAACGCCGTGTGTAAGGGTTTGATCTGTATTAGTGCCGAGATTTTCCTGGTGATGTTCATTATTGCCTTGTTCTTGTGCGGCGTGAATTTCTTTTTTGCGTAGTGTCGGATATCTTTGTACTTGGAGTTTTTTGTAGATTTCGCAGCCTCTATAATTAGCTGTATGGTTTTCGCCACAATGAGCACATTTAATTTGGTCTGTTTCCGCTTTGTTCTTAATTTTACACATATTTGTCTTGTGTTTGCCAGCACATTTAACGCAGACTGGATCTACCATACAGTAGTTTTTTGTACGTCCGTATCTCTGACAGTTTGTACATTGAGGAATTGATCTTTTTTGACGCGGTGACTCAAAACTAATTTTACAGTGGAGTAGATGAGTTATACTGTATATGTCTTTATTGTTTTCGTTTAATATTAGTTCAATTGAAAATAGTGAGAGGTTGTTTTATTCCCGAAGCGTTTTTAATTTGTACCTGAATATTTGTTGTTTCATGACCTAGTTCAAAAAGGTCATTTTTTATGTCTTCGATAGGAGTCGAGTGATGTATCTGTCGTAAAAATACTCTAAACCCTTGTTGCTCATTTGGTCTAAATGTATAAAATTTTTTTTTTTTTTTTTTTTTTTGTTTTAGTAAGAGTATTATTTTTTTGTAATGTGTTGTTTCTTTTGGTTGGATTTTAATTTCGTTTCGGCTAAGAACTTTTATTTGAAGTTTAGTATTGGCATTTGTTAGGGTACACACATTTTCTACATTTTGTACATATATTGGTGGCGGTTTTTGTGCACGCTGCGTACCAGGTTCTTTTTGATTGCTTATCTCGGTTTCTCTTTAACTGTGATTGCACAAAGTCTTTTTTTTCGTTTTGCATTTGCTTTCTTGTATTGTGCGTTGCTGTTGATGACGATGCGATCAGTGTAGTTGGTGCGCTACATTCAGCACTGCGGATTCTCCACGTGATGGTGATTAGCCGTTAACGCTATTGGTATTTTACATTGATTACTCCACGATAGCGGAATTGTTGATGCTCTTATTTTAGCCATAGTTTCTCTTGTTTCTATTTCTGTTTTATCAGAGTAAGTTGAGCACTGATTTGGATTTGTTGTTTGCGCAGTAGATAGCGGTATACTCCGTTCACGGGGTGGAGTGCGCTCTACTGGCATTCTAATTTTGTTTATATCGTTGTTTTTATATTTTTTTATATTGTTTATTTTACTTATGTTGTTGTGTTTTTTTGTTTTTAATAACAATACTAAGTTGTGTTTAGCACGTTAAAGCGTGAACAATCTTGAACAATCTTTGAGGTTTGCTTCGCGTTCTCCAGGGCCTTCAGTGCAGCCTGACTGTCACTGAAAACTCCAAACTGTTTCCGGCTCCATCTCCCCTCGATTATCCATTCGGCTACTCTCAGGATGGCAAAAACTTCCAGTTGCCATTTCCCGCATAGCTTACAGATACTTATTACTATCATTTAAGTACCATCCGGCTCCAGACCCTATTTCATTCTTGGACCCATCGCTAAAGAAAATATCCGTCAAACCTCCCTGCATGCATTCTGGATTACTCCATTGCCCATGTAATGGAAATCTGACATCAAATTTCCTTCCGCCCTTGTAACACAACTCTTGGGAAGCAAAATCTGCCCTGTCAAAAGACAAGCGGGTCTTGCTGTCCCTGTCACTCCAGGTGACACGGGAGCTCCGGGAGGAGAAACACCCACAGCAACGTCGGCAGCACCAGACCACATGGCTCAGCCAATGGCTCCTGGTGCCTGCATTTCTGACACTATCACTGCCCTGCACTGGAAGCAAATAAGTGCCTCAGAAAGGTACTATCGTACTAGGCGATCCGCCTTTAGAATCCTGGAGAGACTGAAGGACATCAGACTAGAGGACCTGACTGAGGAACAGTCAGACTCCAAGGCGTGGGCTGAAGCTTTCATCACCGAACACCGGGAGAAGGCCAAAATAGACTCTGCGCAAGGCAAACGCAAACGATCGAGTGAAGGGGCTTCGGCTGTAGCCAAAAGAAACAAGATGCTCGCCACTCAGACGATAAATGTCACACCAAATAAGTCCTTCGCGGATATAGCGAAAGAAAGCTACATACGGGCGGTGATTGTTCGCAGTTTCCATGATGGTGCGATCTCTCTTTGGAAAGTGTACAGGGACATCCTGAAAGAGAGTCCAGGACCTCCCCCCAGCTGCTCGGATGCGGGATGGTTTCAATCCCGCGTCCAACTAATAAGGTGCGGTGATCAACGATCCGTGGACCTTTACACCCTGGAGATTAATCGCATAGGGGAACCTTGGTCGGGGGCTCGCCTTGAAGTCGTCCCTCGAGAAGACATCCCCAATCGGCCAGGATCGAGAGCCTGGATACCAGACTTCCTTCTGACCCAGAGGAAGTACTGGAACTGATTAAACTTGGCAACCCTGAGTTACCTACCAGCGACTGGAAGCTAGCAAAGATTGGCGAAGTGGATGGCAAGAGAAGACTAGCCGTGATAATCCTAAGCGAGGAATCATTAGACCCACTCGCCAAAAGCAAATGGAAGATAAACTATGGCTTCCAAGCACTAACTCTCCATGGCTACAGACAGGATATAGCTAGTAAGAACACCTCTCTGCAGAGGCGAACGAGGTTGACAGACAACGATGAGCTGGCATCCAACTTCAGCATGGTTGGTGAACTCTTTGAAAGGGTTACCTTAGAGGGTAGCCCGACAGATGTGGCCGACTCTCAATGCTAAACGCACAGAACTTCTACTAAGGAGAGACAAACATAGTCTCAACATACTGACTTCAGTCATAACGGGGCACTGCCTAATTGGTAGGCACGCCCAGAGAATGGGTGTGCAAACACATGACTTCTGCAGAAGTTGTCTAGACGAGGAAGAGGAAGAGACGATTCCACACCTTCTGTGCCATTGTCCTGCTCTATCCAGACGTAGACTCGCCAATATGGGCAAACATTTCTTTAATGAATTAGAAGATCTCGGCTCTGTCGAAATTAAAGATCTAGCAAAATTTTTGAACAGTACACTGTGGTTTCAGGAGGGATAAGGGCTAGTTTCCCCATGCGGCATCACAATGGGCTACGAGCCTGAGTGTGTCCACAATGGACAACCGCTTCAACCTAACCTAACCTACCTTAGAGGGTATGGGAGAGTACTCTGATCTCTCCGCTATGGAGGATGAGGAGTCTCTCCCCCCTACATCCGATGAAGAGAACGCTGACCAAACCGTGGTTGGCTGCCCTGCAATTACGCATACAAGCGATGGTGAGGGTTTTACAAATCAATCTTCACCACAGTAAGGCGGCTTCGGCCGCACTCATCCTCTGTCTCGCAGAAAGAGAAGAGGACCATGGGTCGTAAAAGATCAGGTTTGCGGTTTGAACAATAAGGAATACAAATTGTTCTATGTCACTGACAAAGGTAAACCCAGGTCGTGTATACTAGCAAAAAAATGTATTAATGTATATTTACTACCTCATTCATACTGGGAGCAGATGCAAATGCACATCATTATGTCTGAGGCAGTTCAGACAGAAATGCACTCGGTGAGTACATTTTTGAATTCATTATGTGCAACAATCTTTATATTAGCAATATAGACAGTACCCCTACCTTTGTAACTACTACAAGAAGAGAAGTTCTAGACATCAATTGTGTCAATGAACAAGGGGCGCAAATCTTACAAGAATGGAGAGTGTCTAAAGACAACTTCTTCTCAGATCGTAGGTACCTAATGAACAATATTTCATTACCAACTAAGCAGTACAAGTCGGTCATAAACCGCAGACGCACAAACTGTGGCGTGTTTGAAACCACACTGGCCAGCGAACTCCCGGGCGCGACATACCAAATTGACTCCGAGCTACAGCTCGACTCAGCGGTTGACGAGCTGACTGCAGCATTTCAAGAAGCTGCGAAACTAGCATGTCCTCAGAGAACAAGAAAATGGAAACCGAAACCTCCATGGTGGTCCAGTGATATAGCAGACCTTAGAAAGAAGTGCAGAACTATGTATAACGAAGCGAGGAGAACTAACTCGTGGGATAGATGCAAAGAATGCCAACGTAGATTCAAGTATGCCATAAGGGCAGCAATAACAGCGTCTTGGAGAGACTTCTGTCAAAAGATAGAAAGTGTTTCGGAGACTAGTAGGCTCCGGAAAGTCCTATCAACGAGCCCAAGCAACCCTAGCCACCTCATAAAAGAGAACGGCAACTGGACAACTAGCAGTGCAGAAACACTAGAATTACTAATGCAGACACACTTTCCAGGTTGTCTCTGCAACGAAGACAGTAGAACTCAAACTATATTTCACAACAGTATCCCCCAACAGATTTCATAACGGAGGATAACATAAACTTTGCTATTGGCAGCTTCAGACCTTACAAATCGCCAGGTCCAGACGGAATCATCCCCGCTGATCTGCAACATACAAGAGATATGATCGTACCTATACTCGCCTTAATCTTCAAGGAGGCGATACGACTCAATTATATCCCCAAAAAATGGGCGGAAGTAAACGTGGTATTCATTCCTAAGGGAGGGAAAACCACACATACGAAATCGAAGCACTTCAGGCCGATTAGCCTATCATCCTTTCTGCCCTTGAGCGTTTACTAGATATGCATATCAAAGGAGAAATTGGCAATAAGCTATCACTGTCCCAACAAGCATACAGCAAAGGCAAATCAGTGGAAACAGCGCTCCACGTGCTAGTTGACACGGTTGAGAAATCACTTCACTATAAGGAATACACCCTCGCTGCATTTCTAGACATCAAGGGTGCCTTCAATAATATATATCCGGAGGCTATTACAACTTCGCTAACGGAAATGGGTGTAAACAGGGCACTAGTCTCGTTTATAGTCTCTCCACTTCTGTGGAACTTAACTGTCAATAATCTTCTTCAAGAACTTGAAAAAATGGGAGGAAAAATAATCTCATATGTCGATGATATTGTTATAGCAATCTCGGGGAAGCACCTTCCTTTGGGGTGTAGGGCAGATCACCTCCTCGTGGTGCACCCTGGGTAACGCCAAATGATCTGCGGCCTTAACGGCCTTAAACCTGAACGGTGATGACCCTGCATTCTTTTGGCATTCTCTATACTCTTTGGACTTGAACTTCGTTTCCTGAACTGGTGGTTGCGGCATTCTGCCACCTGAGTACGCTGTGGTGAAACTCAAGCGAAACGGCAGGTGGGCAAATGTCGTGACTGCCCCCGTCCCGTTAAAACCCTGGCTGGCCTCGGAGTACGTTCAAAACTCGTCGCCATTGGGTTGGTGGTGTAGGTGCGGTTGAGATGACTCCCGCTTTGCGTCTGATCTGGCTCTGAACGCATACCTCATAAGGGTATGCGTCAACCCTAGCACGGCCTCCCTGCCTCGGCACAGAGAACCGTGGGATCACTTAGGGACGACTACACTTTCGAGTCATGGATAGCGGCTCCGAGTGGGGACCCAATAAAATAAAACATGAATAATAATAACATCAACAACAACAAAAACAAAACTAAAAACAAAAATCCGAAAAATTTAGGCGGCAGTGGGGATTCGGAGCCGAACCCCAAGGTCTCCTCACTTAAGGAAAGAGGGGCGGAACCGCCTTCTCTAACCAGCACTAACCGAGAGGCAAACCCGGGGGACAAAACAAGTAGGTGCGGAAGGGTGTCGGAGTCGACGCTCAAAGCGTTGTCTGGGTGGGGCTCTGGGGGGAAGTCGGAATCGACTTCGAGCACCATCCAAGGGGGGTGAGCGGGAACCCGCTTTACGTAGGTAGACGGTCGCTTGCGGAACCGCCTGCGACCCGTAGTGAGGTAGGACTGGAGGGGATGGCCAGTACCAGTAAGGGGTTTTTCAGGGGTCCCTTGCTAGGCCTAAACGGCAGCCAGGACAGAGCAGGAAAGCCTTCTCTGACCAACGCATAGCCGCTAAAATCCTGGAACGCTATAGCGGCCAAAATGCTTCGCAGGTACCTGAGAAGTATTTAAGGACGCTTGAGTGGGCCAGGATGGTACTTAGTGGGGCAGAGAAAGGCCGAGTGGAAAGGGTGGGTGCGATAGCACCGCCAGTAGAATCGGCAGTGAAGCGGAAACGCTCTCAAGAGGAGGATATTTTCCGGCCGAAGAAACCGAGGCCTGGGGGCGGTCCGCCAAAATCTTTTAGCGAAGTCGCTAAGCAGGCGGGATCCATCATTCTAGGGATGGTCGACAACAGCAGGGAAGATGGCGCCATTTCCAGGGACGAGTGGAAAGTAGTGGCATACGCCATCTCTGCGGTGTTTATGAAGATGGTAAGGGAAAACCCTGGACCTCCACCGTGCTGTGAGAGTGCCGGGTGGCACCACGGCACCGTTAAGCGAATTGTGTGTGCCGATGAGCGGTCGGCCACAATGTACAGGGCGGCAGTAGCTCTGGTGGGGGAGGTCTGGAAGGGAGCCAAGCTGGAAGCTGTGGACAAAAAGGACCTACCTCTTCGTCCGCGCGCTCGTGTCTGGCTTCCCTCAGAGCCCTCTGCTCCAGAGGATATGGAGGAAATCCTCCGTTTTTGTAACCCCAAACTTCCCACGCATAACTGGAAGGTAGTCAAGGTGGAGAAGTCCGAAGGACATTTTCAGCAAGCGCTGATTCTGCTAAATGCAGAGTCCATCGGGCCTCTCGCTGAAACTAAAGGGATCATCACCTATGGCTTCGAGAAGGTAGTCATGAAGACCGATGCCAGGGGTGATGTCTCTGTAACTCCGGTAATGCTGGGAGGGGATAGGCCCCCGGTAGAGGAAGCTCCCGGGGGGAATGGCCGTGGAATCTGTCATGTCGGATGGGGGCAGTGCTGACGACGCCCGCTCTCTAGCGGGGTCAGTCTTCAGTATCGAGCAACTGTTCGACAGGGCGGAGGAGGAGGGGCTTCTGGCCTCGGATAGTGAGGAGGCTGACCTCAGGATGTTGGAGAAGATTATTGAAGGTGAAGATTCTTCAAATAAATCTCCAGCACTCTAAGGCAGCTTCCGCTAACTTACTAATCCACCTTGAGCAAGGTGGAGTTGACGTAGTCCTGATCTAGGAGCCGTGGCTGAGCAGTAGCGGTATCTCTGGAATTAGAATTAGTAAATAGTTTACTGATGGTTCACAGTGGTGCAGGTAAACCAAGATCCTGCATACTCATCAGAAAAGAACTAAAAGCATTCATTTTGCCTAATTTCAGCAATGAGGACATTGTCTCTATAAGCCTGGAGAGCACCACCGGGAGACTCTGGCTGATTTTAGCCTATATGGCGCACGATGACGAGGTGGAGCCACCTCCGTTACGGCTAAGGGAGGCCCTAGCTGAGACGAGGCGGAGAAAAATCGACGTCATTATCGGAACCGATGCAAATTCCCATCACACTTGCTGGGGAAGTTCGGATATCAACTCAAGAGGTGAGTCACTTTTTAATTTTATTTTAAGTCTTGGTTATTTGCAATAGAGGTAAGGACCCAACCTTCATTACGGCGGTTAGGGAAGATGTGCTTGACCTCACCTTAGCCTCTTCTACACTAAGGTATCGAATATCTGAGTAGAGGGTGATCTGCGCTCTTTCCTTTTCGGATCACAGATACATCCAGTTTTCTCTGAATGAAACCAAACCGAATAGATCCTCCTACAGGAACCTGAGGAGTACCTACTCGGACCTATATTGCAGAAACCTGCAGGCTCTCCTTCCGGAAGTACCGCAAGAAAACGCGGATCTCTCGGAAGAATCTATAGACTTACCACGAACTAAGAGGGCAGCTCCATATAGGAATTGGGTATCCACTCATTCGCGGAACGGCGGAATTGGTGGCCACCCAAGTACTATGTGGAGAGTACCGTACCGACAACCTGGCAGGAGGTATAAAATGCATTTCATCGCAATGTGGAGGCTAACAAAGGATCTCTCTGCACGAGGTAACCCACTTTCGGAAAAACCTCCCGTCGAGCAATCGACGGCTCGGGCATCGGATGTGCAGGCCCGAACCCCAGGCCTTTCGCTGTATCATGACCGCGTCTACCAGCTTTAGGGATAAATATCACTTTTACCCTCCTCCAGCTCTTTGGTATGTGCCCTAGCATAAGGCTTTTCCTGAAAAAGACCTCCAGCCAAGGAATCGTCGTTTCTCGAGTGTTCCACAGCATGGCTGGGAATATCCCATCTGGACCGGCTGCCTTATATGGTTCAATGTTTTTTATCGCCCATAGTATTCTATCTTGGGATACGATGTGGTTGATTATAATGGGTGATAGTTTGGATGTTTGAACACTGTCAGTATTGTTCTCAATATATTCTGTGTTGCCTGGGAAGTGTGTATTTACCAGATGTTCTAGTGTGTCGGCTGATGATTTTGTCCACTCTCCGTTGTCTTTCTTCAAGAAGGAAGGGCAGGAGTGTTCCTTGGATAGAAGCTTGCCTAGTCTGGCCGTATCTTTGGTCGATTCTATGGAACTACAAAAATCTCTCCAAGCCTCTGTCCGAGCCTCTTTGATTGCTTTCTTGTATTCCCTAAGGCAGTCTTTGTAGGGTTTGAAGTATTTGTGTTTGTAGCAGATATTGAAGATTTATCTTGTCATTTTCCTGAGTTTACTTAGATCTTCATTCCACCAGGTAGGATAGGTTGTTTTGCCATATGCGGCGGGACATGAGGCTTCAAGTCCTTTCGTCAGGGAAGTTTCGAAAGCGCTTACTTTCTCATCTAGGTCTTCCCTTGACGTTATGGTTCTATTTAAGTTTTTAAGTTTAGACTGGGTCCCTCTACGGAATGTATGCCAGTTTGTTCTTCTGGGATTTCTATATGGGAGGGGCTTCTCAAGCTTAAGATTGATATCGAAGAGGATCCAGCTGTGGTCTGAAAAGGATCTCTTGTCGGATACCCTCCAATTTGTGACTATTTGGGAACTATTATTTGTGCATAGGGTAATGTCTAAGACCTCTTCCCAGCCTGGAAAATTTGCCGAGCTCGGAAAAGTGAAGGTTGGGGTGGTCCCTACATTACATATGTCTAGGTTGGTGCTTAATAGGAATTCGAAAAGTGACTCACCTCTTTCATTCGTCTCTGAACTGCCCCAAAGCTCGTTTCTTGCGTTTGCGTCGCAGCCCATCAATAGTTTGTCCGTGCTGTTCAATGTTGACAGGAAACGAGCCACTTCGTCTGGCGGCGCCGGTTTCTCATGTGGCATATACACCGATGCCAGGTATATCGCCGATTTCTGTAGCTCCACTTTCACCACCGTAAAGTCGGGAGTGCTAAAATTAGAACACAGAAAAGCTTTTAAGTGTTTTTTAGTGATTATGCATGACCGTGGCTTACCGTCTGCTTTGTTGTAGAATATGTTGATGCTCTTGTTGTCTTGGAATCCCTTAATCTCGTTGTCTCTGACCCAGGGCTCCTGTATGAAACCGATGTCGATGTCCCCTTCCCTGAGGAAGACATCCAAGTTCTCTGTAGCACATTTCGAGTGCTGCAGATTCACCTGTATGGCTCTAGATATCGGATTTATTGTTGTCTTCAGCTAGGTCGAGCTTTTCTAGTCTTTCTAGCTGTATGTTGTTGTCTGCCTCATCTGGGTCTTCCTCATTTTCATTGCTGTCTGCTTTGAAAATTTTTAGTTTGGCCTTTCTTAGACCCAACCGCATTTTGTTGTCGTGTTGTTTTAGTATTGGCAGGCACTCATCGTTGATCTGCAGAACGAATGACATGCTGCTCTTTTGCGGTTTTTCTGCCTTCACGATTGCCCAGTCGTCCATCGGCACCGCAGGGTTGTGTGACTTCAGGTACTTCAGCACTTCTGCACCGCTCAAGTCCATCACCGGCAGCCAAATGCGAGCGCGAGGAGGGCAGGGGATGTCCTTGGCCGGAATAAGCTTAAGTTTTAAGCCTTCCCGTGTGCTGCTGATCTCAGCAACACACCTTTCTAGGACAACCCTTGACCAGTCGTCGTCGCACTTGATAACCCTACAGCCGCGAAGTACTCCTGCAGAATCGAAGGAAGGGAGAGTTCCGCCCTGTGCTCCAACCACATGCTTGTCTAACACGAGCTTGGACAGTTTGGCCTCCACTTGCCCCCACTTCTGCAGGACCACTTTGCCGCTGTTTGTGGTCTCGTCGATCAGTGCATATAGGAGGTTATCCTTAACCACCTCACTGAACGGTCGTTGCTTTGTTTCTTCGATGCTGCTGGACACCTTAGGTCTCTTCGGTGCCTGGTCGATCACGTCCTGTGACCTATTCCTTTTCATCGCATCGCCTTTTTTATTGTTGTCCTCCTTGGGTTTGTTGGATAAGAAGTCTTCTTACTCCTTAACCACCTGCTGGTATTTCAGTTTGTCGGCCGGGTCGCGCTCGTCAGTCGCTCCAGCGAGTTCATTTTTGGCAATCTCGCTTAGAATGAACCTCGCCTTCGTGTAGCGAGACTTCATGAGGGCACCCTCGGATTTGTGTTTTCTAGCGGCCTGACTCTCTCTCTGGGTGCCGTCCGCCGCCTTTTTCGAGGTTTGTGGTAGAACTTTTTGTTGTTGTTGTTGCTTGCTTAGTAAGGGTGTGGTATGGCTGGTACTTCCCTTACTCTTTGCTGACTCAGCCGTATCTTGACTAGAGGCCAGCAGGGTATCCTCCTCGGAGGATGGTATTGTGTCGCAGCGCGGCACAAATTTTTTGTGTTATTCGTTTTTTTGTGTGTTCATATCATCTGTTTCTTACGGTTGCTTCGCCTGACTACGTCAAGCTCCACAACCTACGAGTATTTAGGGGAAGTAATGGGGTCCCCCCCTGGCGGCCGCCGTAGCCGAATGGGTTGGTGCGTGATTACCATTCGGAATTCACAGAGAGGTCGTTGGTTCGAATCTCGGTGAAAGCAAAATTTATAAAAAAAAAAAAAACATTTTTCTAATAGCGGTCGCCCCTCGGCAGGCAATGGCAAACCTCCGAGTGTATTCCTGCCATGAAAAAGCTTCTCATAAAAATATTTGCCGTTCGGAGTCGGCTTGAAACTGTAGGTCCCTCCATTTGTGGAACAACATCAAAAACGCACACCACAAATAGGAGCAGGAGCTCGGCCAAACACCTAACAGAAGTGTATGCGCCAATTATTTATTTTTTTTTTTTTTTAATGGGGTCCCCCGCGGCAGCGCCCCTTACCGCGGTAAGGCCACAGTTACTCTCGAAGGCGGCCAGGTATTCGAGAGGGAAACTCCGTTCGCGATGCACATGTTTTAATTCCCTGCACCATTCAGTCCTCGGCACGATTCCAAGCACACCTTGACTTGGGAATGCGGCGGTCATTAAACCAATAATGTTCTGTGGTTCACTATTATTGTGGACGGCGCACACTGGGGATTTTGCGGAAAAAAGTCAAATTTGCAACATACCACCTACGCAATGTTTAATGGTATTTCTAAATTCCAGAATAGAACCAACAATAAAATCAAAAAGAATTACTAAACTCCGACTTACAGTTTTTTTTTTATAGACATGTCAAAAGTATAATTTTTTTATTGTATTGAACTGACTAAGAAAAAACTTCAAAGCCCAAGGTGGTTTTTTTTCCTTTTGCTTGAGCCGACTTCCAATTTTTTATTTTTCATTTAAGGTACGATATTTTCATATATTTTAGCCGGAAGAACGAAGGCTGTAAAGCATTTGATTATCTATTTATAATTAATTTTACGAAAAAAAAAAAAAATCATATTCCTTCATATTCTTGGATCTGCAAGTTGAGCTACATTTACCTACGGTCAGAAACTAGTAACAACGTGTTGCTTAATAACGTCTCTTTCAGTTTTAATTAATTGCAGGTGCCACCAGGCGCCACTGACTATTTTTTGGCAATGATAATAACTAAACGCTTTCTAGTGTGTGCATAATGATAACGAAACACTTTTAATTTTGTTTTGACATTTTGAGGGTAATTCAGAATTATGAACTTAAATGTATCCTGTGCGTAAATATTTGCTGGCTTATAACGGGTGATCAATTAAGAGGATTTTTTTCATTTGCGTTTTTTTGACAGATCGCGCGCGAGTTGTGGCAAACTGTCATCGTGGATTTGTTGAACAGCGTTTGGCATTTCATCATGGAAAGACTCACACCGCAACAACGTCTACAAATTGTTCAACTGTATTATGAAAATCAGCGTTCTGTGACAAATGTTTTTCGTGCGCTTAGACCGCATTATGGTCAACATAATCGGCCTGCCTCAAACACTATTCGACATACCATCAACAAATTTGAATCCGAATATTCATTGGTGGATAATTCTCGACCGAATAGACCACGTCCAGCAAGAAGCATTGAGAATATAGCGGCAGTAGCTGAGAGTGTACGTGAAAACCGCGATGAATCGATTCGGCACCGTTCTCAGCAACTTGGACTGTCGTATGGAACAACTTGGTCAATCTTACGGAAGGATCTTCATTTAAAAGCATACAAAATACAGCTCGTACAAGAACTAAAGCCAAATGACCTTCCTGCACGTCACCGTTTTGCTGATTGGGCTCTTGAAAATATTGAAGAAGATCCGCTGTTTTCGAGCAAAATTTTGTTCAGCGATGAGGCGCATTTCTGGCTCAATGGTTACGTCAATAAGCAAAATTGCCGTATTTGGGATGGAGAGAAAACAACGGTCTGGTGTGGTTTATGGGCTGGTGGAATCATCGGTCCATATTTTTTCAAAAATGATGATGGCCGCAACGTAACTGTGAATGGTGCTCGCTACCGTACCATGATATCGGACTTTTTGCTACCTGAAATTGAATCTAATGATCTCTACGACATTTGGTTTCAACAAGACGGAGCCACTTGCCATACAGCTCGTGAAACAATGACTTTATTGAGAAGTCATTTCGGAGAGCAGCTGATTTCACGTTTAGGACCTGTGAGTTGGCCACCAAGATCTTGTGATATAACACCTTTGGACTTTTTTCTTTGGGGATTCGTGAAGTCCAAGGTCTATGCTGATAAACCAGCTACGATTGAAGCTCTGGAAGCCAACATTACGCGTGTTATTCAGAACATACCAGTCGAAATGCTCGAACGAGTGATTGAAAATTGGACCTTCAGAATGGAGCACCTTAAGCGTAGTTGCGGCCAACATTTGAATGAAGTCATATTCAAAATGTAAATGTCATAGAATGTCCTTTCAAATGATAAATAAAGGTTTTGAACATAATTTACATTTTTGTTTTTTTTTTAACTATTGAAAAAAGCACCTCATGATTGATCACCCGTTATTAATAAAAAAAAAAAAAAAATTTAAATTTATGAATTTAAAAAAAAAATTTTTTTTTAATTTTTTTAAAAAATAGTTTTTAGACATGTTCTTTTCATACACAAATATATACAACTTCGTTAGTATTAAAAATGTGAATATTTTTTGGGATGTATACTTTTTTCCGCATCTCTGTACAAAAATCCCCAGTGTGCGGCGTGCGATAAAGTGAGTTAAGTTAACGATTGCAAGAATACGCGTAGCCATCGCTATGAGCGCGACTGCTGCATCGGAAAAAATTCTGAACAATCAAACTATAGGGCGGGCCATGTAAAATTTGCTTTTTGAATCGGCTATAAAAAAAACATTAATCAATACTTTTTCAAACATTTGTTTTTATTTTGAACATTGAACATTGTCATTTATGAGTAAAAAATAATGTCGTCCAAATCACTGCCACGACGGGTTTTACTGTAGGCCATTCGATCAACCCAATTTTTAAGCCCATTTTCGATTGTTTGGGCTCTAATTTCATGAATGGCAACTTCGATTTCGTGTTTTAAAGCATCAATCGTCTCTGAATAGTTCGCATAGCATTTGTCCTTAACGGCTCCCCACAAAAAATAGGTTTAAATCACAGCTACGAGGCGGCCAATTGATATCGGAATTTCGGCTGATTGTTCGGTTTTCAAAAACGGTAGCCAAAAGTTTGAGTGTAACTTTGGCAGTATGACAAGTTGCACCGTCCTGTTGAAACCAAATGTCGTCCATGTCATCCTCTTCAATTTTTGGAAACAATTCGTTGAGCATGCCACGGTAACGCTCACCATTTGCTGTAACCGTGGCTCCTCGCCCATTTTCGAAAAAAATGGTCCGATGATGCCGCCAGACCAAAAACCGCACCAAACAGTGACTCGTTGTGGATGCATTTGCTTCTCTACAGTAACGTGTGGATTTTCTGATCCCCAAATCCGACAATTTTGCTTATTGACGTAGCCACCGATGTGAAAATCAGAAAAGAAGAAGAAGACTCACCACTTTGGAAATAGGTTTTCAATATTTCCCAATTTAGTTCAATGGTATAGCGTCCTATTTCGTAAATGTCAAACCTTTAAGTAAATTGTGAACACATTTTACATGTCATTTGTGTTACCATTCTCAAAAAAATAGGTGGTTCAAAAAGAAAACGCTATATGGCGCACCCTATAGTAAGATACTCAGCCAAAAGATCTGCCTTAACACTAAAGATGACAGGACTGGACTCAAAGGGAAGGTTACACTACGTAATTCCACAAATTAGATGTGGTAAAAAGCCTATCATAGAGCAAAATGTGTGGCAGAAAGGTCTAGAATCCACATCATTCATAAAATTTCTTTTCAGATGGGTACGAAATGGTGGAAGGATGGATGTATTTTGTGGATGGGGTAGGAGTAGATGTCTTTTGTCCACAATTTGGTCTTCAAAAATCTCTCAGACTCTCTAATTACTGTTGCCGCAACAAACACACTCTCAATACTCGAACAAACATTTTCATTGATACCCAAGCGGCTATTAAAACAATTATGGCTCCTTGAATTAACTCGAAATATGTTAAACAATGCAGCTCCAAATAAATGGGAAACGGGCAGGCCACTATTTACTGGATACCAGGACACAAAGGAATAGAAGGAAAAGAGAGAGCCGATGAGCTCTCTAAGGTGGTTATTCGCTTGTCGAGATTGAGTACGTCAGAAATATACCTATCATTCTCCTATTTGACAGCGGAACTAAATGAGGAACTAGCTCTGAAAACGCTTTCGGTGTCGGAACACTCAACCTCGTACAAAAGTGCTTGGAATACGAAAGCTACATACGTTGTTTTATCAGTGTCTATAAAAAACCGCAAAATATTGGTTGGAGTACTAACGGGACACTGTCTCACCCCATATTACACAGCCAAAATGGGATTAGCTTGGAGCGATGCGTATAATACATGCAACGAAACGAATGCTAGGGGTACTTTGGAACACCTACTTTGTCACTGCCCTGCTCTTTGTAGAACTCGACAAATGTGCCTAGGATCAATATAAAGGGTGATTTTTCAAGGGCTATAGGAAAGTATTTCAAAAAAAACAAAGGTAAAATTCAGAAAAATGCATGAAATTTTTATTTAAATCGATAGTACAGTCCATATACTTCATTGGTTGAAGATTATTTCATGCAAATGTTGACCGCGACTGCGCATTTGAAGCGCTTAGCCCAGTTTTGGCATACTCTTTGCAATGTTTCGGCCGGTATCTCACATATAAATGCTTTAATGTTGTCTTCCAATGCGTTAATTGAAGCAGGCTTGTCTGAATAGACATGAGCTTTAACATAGCTCCACAAAAAATAATCTAAAGGCGTTATATCGCACGATCTGGGTGGCCAATTGACAGGTCCCGAACGTGAAATAAAATGTTTACCGAACTCGCCTCTCAACAAGTCCATTGTTACGCGTAGTGTGTGGAATGTGTCACCGTCTTGCTGGAACCAAATGTCATGCAAGTCAAGCTCTTGCATTTTGGGCAAAAAAAATTGGATATCATTTCACGGTAGCGCTCACCATTCGCAGCATCTTTGAAGAAGTACGGTCCAATGATACCTCCAGCCCATAAACCGCACCAAATTGCGACCTTTTCTGAATACATTGGTAGCTCTTGCAATTCTTCTGGCTCATACTCACTCCAAAATCGACAATTCTGCTTATTTACGTACCCATTGATCAAAAAATGAGTTTCGTCCCTGAACACAATTTTTCGATAAAAAAGTGGATCTTCGGCCAACTTTCCAAGAGCCCATTCACCAAAAGTTCTGCGTTGCGGTATGTCGTTCGGCTTCAATTCTTGCACCAGCTGTATTTTGAAAGGCTTCGCACCTAAATCCTTTCGCAAAATTTTCCAACGTTGTTGAGTAACAGAGGCCCAATTGCTGCGAAGGGCGACAAATCGATAATTGATGGTCATCATTAACACTGGCTGATATAGCTGCGTGTAAGCGTGTTGGTGGTTTGATGTTCAATAATTTAAATTTGGTTCTAAATTTAGTCACAATGGCTCGAATAGCCGCTTCAGTGGGTCGATTAAACTGACCATAAAATGAAAGAAGCGCGCGATAAACTTTCTTAACAGAACACGCATTTTTATAATAAAATTCAATGATTTGCAAGCGTTGTTCGTTTGTAAGACGATTCATGGTTAAATTATAGACCAAACTGAAGATGTTTGACAGTGATACAAAACACGAAACGTGCGTCAGCTGTTTAAACCAACTGTTTAAAAAGATATTAGCTAAAAAATCACCCTTTATTTCTTATCCTCGAGGAATATTGCTGGCAAAAGACTGGACGGCTTATTAAAACTCGCGGAGACGTTCATTAAGAATTACATAGAATAATATCTTCGACTCCAAATACATAGCACTGGCAACACAATGGACCCTAGAGCTCTAATTGAGATCTTTTTACCTGACCTAGCTTACATATTTCATTCCTTTTAATGAATGCGGGTTGCCCAGTAAGCCGAATAAAAAGAGTCTTTATAATAAGTTCTCTGTTCGGACTGCTGGGTTCAACGAAATTTTGAGTCAACAAATTCTATTCTAACTAGTAACTAGTATGTTTTAAAATTTTTTTAAGCAAAGCAAATACTTACGAAATGAAAAAAAGATGAGAACACGTTTCAGTTCAAATAAATTATAATGTAAGCTACTAAGCTGTCCATTTTACGTGTACGGTAACATAGTAATAAATTTTATTTTGAATAAGGGGATGCTGGGCTTATTGAACTTAGTGCCCAACTCAGAGAACTTATGTAAAGGTTACGAATTTTTGATATACTTATAGCAAGAATTGCCGTCATAAATATGTATGTGTGTATTGTTACATACACGAGGATAATAATACTTTCAATATCTTACGTTACGAAATGATTTGCCGAGTGAATTGAAAAAATCTTCGTGTTTCATGTGGAATATCCTGCTTTACGCTCAAAAACATAAACTACAGAGCTGCCATCGAATTTCATAGAAGTGCTTAATGCATATTACAGTGTTTCATTTTTATAAGCGATAAAACCACTAGCGGAGTTTATTTGATGTCAGGTCGTTAAATCTTCTAGAGTGCTTGATTATTCCGGTTAATAATTGAGCATACGAGTAAAATCAAACGGTTCCCAGTTTTTCGTTTCGTCAAATTTCATCAGTTCGAAAATAGTTCTTGGGTTATGGCAAAAAAAAACCCAAAGAAGGTATTCATTTCTAAGAGTTTTGGCGTATCAAATATGAAAATAGATAGTATATATATAATATATGTATATTAATATATGGTAAATATGTGGCTTCACTGTATCTTACAAACTAAACTAAACATAATTCTGAGTATGTATTACGAAATATTCTTTCCCTGTAAATTATGAGAAATGTTACATTTTCATTCATTACTATGAAACAAGTAAAGTATAAGATTCATTTATTTTTGATTGAATTTTTTAGCATTAATCAGAGTTTCATAGTCTATAACAAGTACAACACTTTTAGATTATTAAATGAATAAATAAATAATTGGTTTATTTAACAACTGCATAAATTTAAAAATAATACACAAATAAATAGTCTCTAAAAGCGGCTAGCTAAATTATTAGCTTTTTATGTTTACTTACTACATTAAATTCGTTTGATATCCTGATAACTTGCTCGTATTGATCATATTTTAGTTTACAACAGGTGCCTTCGATTTGCTTCTTCTCTGCTCGGTTTGTTTGGGATCTGCGAAATATTTGCACGTGAAAGCAAACGTAAAGTTATCGATCAAGACTCGCCACTAGCGAATATGTTTATACCTCATGAAACTGATATTACTCATTTTTTTCAATGCTGTCAGTTCTCTTTTCTGATATTAGGGAAGTTTCATTAGAGCGCGTTCACACGGAACAACTTTAGTTGTTTCAACATGTGTAGTGAGACTATGCCCCTCTCCTTTCCTTTTACTCGGCCAACACACTTTGTGTTCTCGTGCTTCTTAATGTTTTCGTTGGCTGTAGATTTAAAATTAAAGCTATTGCCGTAAATGCAGTCTTACTAAAACTCATTAATTGCTTCAAAACAGATGTTTATCTAGATGTTTATCTATTCGCTACCCGATAACTCGTGGGTAAGTACCACAATAGGGTATATGAGGCCAACGAATTTTGAAAAAAAAAACAATTGTTTTCTCCAGGCAAAAACATTGGCGTATCATACTCTAAGGTCTATATATCATACACTTTCTATCCTGATTGGTACTCACTCACAAACTCATTCGTCTAGTGGCCGTCAATATTATTATTATCATATTATATAAATATGTATATCATTTATTGGGTGTTTGGCTGAGCTCCTTTTCCAATTTGTGGTGTACATCCTGCTGTTGATCCACAAATGGAGGGATCTAAAGTTCTATGCTGCCTCCGCACGGCACGTGGAGGAGCTTTTTCAAGGTAGAAATAGAATTGGTATTTTTCCATTTTCTGCTGATAGCTGATAGCGATCACTATGTGTTAGAAAAACCCAGTCACGCACAAACTCATTCGAGTGCAGCGGCTGCATTTTTTTATATTGTTTAAAAATTTGCAGTGTCAAAACACTGTGCATGTTGAACTGAATATCAAACTCTTGCTCTCTCTTACTAAGGCAGTGATACACCTTAACCATGTAGAGTAATAAAATTTTTTGCACTAAAAAAGGTTTTTAAGCTCCAATCAACCCCTTGACCACTCATCACTCTGACCCCTTACGAAAGTAACTATTCTTCCGTCGCAGGGTGGGAAACAGTAACTGCGGATAGCTTATTGACATAAAATGTGCCCATGTGCAATTTTGGGGAGTAAAAAAGGGCGAAATATGTTAATGTACATATAGCATATGTATATGAGAAGTAATTTTGAAAACTAATAAAACAAGGCAAAATAGACACAATCAGGCTTTATTTAAACATTTTTTTTACTGCTTGCATATCATATTATACAGAGTTACCGGGAAAGCTGTCCTTGATATTTAAATCATTGTTATTTAGGTAAATTCAGTTTAACTTGGTTATTTGTCATGACTTCCAAAATTTAACATTTTCAAAATTTTTGTTTTAAAGATATTTAAAAAAATTGCATTTTTTTGGCTTGTACATCCACTTTTTTGAATATTAGTTCAGGAGCCGACTTTTTTTCTGTTTTTAGTTAAAGGAGATGTCAGTTAGTAAAAATCATCATTTGAACCAGTTAAAAATAACTGCTTGGAGTGGAGGGTAAAATTTCCTCACAGGGAAAAATTAATTAAGGTAAAAATGCGTGACTAAAATGAAAAACCCTACAATTCCAAACTCTCACTCTCTCCTCTTTCATGACGTTTGTTCTCCGATGCTGCTTCAATTCTTTAGCCACGTTAAATATCTTTTTGACATGCAGACTACCGATCGGAGTCATCTTATTGGGTATGAGTTTTGCGGCTCGCAACAGGTCCTTCCTAATTCTGGAGGCGTATTAGTTTTGCGGAGATATCAAATGCAGCTTTAAGGTCGACGAAAATATGGTGTGTGTCGATTACCCTTTCATGAGTTTTTTCCAAGACTTGGCTTATTGTGAATATCTGGTCGATGGTGGACTTTTCAGGTCAAAAGCTACACTGATAAGGTCCAATCAGTTTGTTGATGGAGAGCTTCAGCCTTTCACACAATACGCCCGCTAGGATCTTATACGTGACATTTAGAAGACTAATCCCGCGATAGTCGGCACAGATTGCAGTATCACCCTTCCCCTTTGGGCTCAATTGGCAGGCATGAAAAAAAGAAAGAATTACTGTTGATAAGTATTTCAATATCTTTTCGAAGGAAGACAAGGGCGGATTATTTTTTGCAATTATTTTCTCTAAGTCTTCACCATTTTGTCCGATACATCATGCCACTCGCGGGAGAAGTGATGTCGGCATGCCATTAACTTCGCGAACGATATTTTATTTTAGTCCTAAGATGGTCGCTGGGTTTGTTTCGTTGACTTTACTTTTGAGGTAGCTCGTCTGGCTAAACCTGAACATGTGCATAAATAGTGGTAAAGACTTTCTGTCACCCCTCCACCTGAGAGCTTCTGCAGGTGAATTGAAAGGAAGGTTGAGTCTGGTTGCATAATCCACTAGCATCCAGTGACTTGTTAGGGTTGCAGTAATACGGCTAAAGTATAGTAGTGTGACGCAATGGAAGTTTTTATTGTAGTGAATGGGATAGCGAATGCAACCACCTCTGTTATGTCGAGTGTCGAACCTTTTCTTGTCAGCTCGTCTGCTTTCTCATTACCCCCTATATTCCGGGGACTCATATCAGAGTAGTTTGAAGCCAATGACAAGCAGTTCTAGTTCCTCTCTACATTGAGAAACTAGTTTGGATGAAATTCAGTTGGAGTTTACAGCTATCAAGACTTGAGTATCCGAAAATATGTCTTGCACCAACTTCTTTTTAGTGTTTCAGTGATTTGCAAGCTTGCCCTTAAGCGCTTCAGTAGGGCTGGTGCTAAGTGCTCCTGTGGTTAAGATACATGCTGATTAGGTTAGATTTGTGGGGGGTTGGAAAAGTCCAAGCCCTCATTCAGGAGAGCATTGTACTACACCCTGTTAGAATTCAGTAGAAAGATTAGAGATAGGGAAGGTACAATTTGGGTGGTAAGATGAACAAATTAGTTTCAGGTCACTCTTCTATAAACCTTTTGGATTCATTGATAAATTTTCAGAGATCCGAAGAGGAAGATTAAGAACCTTATCCATACTCGAGATACCCCAGCATCCTAAGTCTGATTCTGGAAAACACCTGACAGCTACTGAGAAAATGCTCTGCAGTGTCGTCATCCTCAAGACAGGATACGCATATCGGACTGTCAACGACCCCCTCATGGCAGCCATATGCTAATCACAGGGGTTGAGCCCTATGATTACACCCACCAGTACTTTTAGGTCCTTTCTCCTGCGTTTTAGGAGAAAGGTAGCTATTTTCCTGTTTGGTTCTTTCACAAAGCACTTGGCTACTCTGCACGAGCTCAACAAAGGCCAACGTCCTCTATGGGTAGACCTTATGAAGTCGTCAATCCATAGTTGAATCGATGCGGAACTGACACCTAGAAAGGGTTCAGGGCCTAGTGGTATACTTGCGGACCCTTCGTTAGCCAATTTACCAGCTAACTTCTTCCCAATAATATCACAATATCCGGGCACCCAAATAAGACTAGCTTTGATGTGTTTTGCAACACTGTTCAGTTTTGTCTTACATTCACCAGCAAGTACTTTCAGTGCAGCTTAACTGTCACTACAAATTCCAATACTGCTACCCCGCCACTTTTTCTCAATTAGCCAGAGTGCCACATTCAAGGAGGCATAGACTTCCGTAAGGAATACCGTGGCCATCTGTCCTGTGGCATAGCAGTACCTAGTGTCTTCGTCTAAGTACCATCCAGATCCGATACCATCACTAGTTTTGGATCCGTGGGTATAGAAAGTGTGATAATATCCCGTTAATAGGTTCTCTGGACTTAACCACTGATCTCTATCTGGGATCAAAACCGAGTACTTCCTACCGAAGCTAACGAAAGGCACCCGATTGTCCACTGGCATCGAGAAGAGTATAAACCAGTCCGACAGCTGCTGGTATATCTGACTGTGGCCAGTGTTTTCTTTATTTCTTCAGACTCCGTTTAATTTGAGCCTGCACGCTCCCTTCATCGCTTCCTTTCAAATTTGAAGATGTAGAGGTTGCAAGCTCAGAATGGCATTAAGGGCATCACTAGATGTCGTACTCATAGCACTTGTGATACCCAAGCACACACTTCTGTAGCCTGTTTAGGGGTTTTACTCTGGAGTTAACCATTATGGCCTTCCACCATACTATAGAGGCGTATTTAATAGTGGGTTTAATCAAGGTGGCGGCCGCCGTAGCCGAATGGGATGGTGCGTGACTACCATTTGGAATTCACAGAGAGAACGTCGGTTTGATTCTCGGTAAAACACCAAAAGTTAAGAAAAACATTTTTCTAATAGCGGTCGCCCCTCAGCAGGCAACGGCAAACCTCCGAGTGTATTTCTGCCATGAAAAAGCTCTTCATAAAAATATCTGCCGTTCGGAGTCGGCTTGAAATTGTAGGTTCCTCCATTTGTGGAACAACATCAAGACGCACACCACAAATAGGAGGAGGGGCTCTGCCAAACACCCAGAAAGGGTGTACGCGCGAATTATATATATACATATATATAATCAAGGTCTTAGACCCCTTGTCTTCTGCTCGACGTGCTTCTTCCAGGTAACTTACTATCTAAGATTGCTCCTAAATATTTAACCTCAGAAGACAATTGCAGTGTTACCCCTTTCAATGTGGGTAGCAACAGGCCTTCCATATTGCGTTTCCTAGTGAAAAGCATTATGGTACTTTTTATAAGATTCACCGAAAGACCATGCCATTAGCACCAATGCTCATTCTCATTTAGAGCTACCTGCATTTTACTGCAAATAGCTTCAAGTGATCGTCCTGAGATTAATACGTACATATCGTATGCGTAGGCTTGGATGTGTCCAATTTAATGCAGATCATTAAGAAGTGAGTCAACAATAAAGCACCAAAATATGGAGAGAGTACACCGCCTTGTAGGCAACCCTTCTGAACCTTGACCCTGACTCCTTCATCGCTTTCTCTATCCATGGTAAGCAGTCTTTTGGATAGTATTGAGTGAATCCATCTGGCAATGATTTCTTCTACTCCATAACTACTGATAGAAGAGCACATAGAGTCAAAGGTAGCATTGTCAAAAGCTCCTTCAAAGTCCACAAATACACTAGGAGTGTACTCACTTGTTTCCAACCTTTTCCCGATTATGCTAACGCACTCGTGCAGAGCCGAATCACAAGATTTCCCACTTTAATAAGCACGCTTGAGCATGATTGGGTAAATGCCATCGGGTCCTGAGCACCTTAAGTTTTCGAATGACTAGAAGGCGGACCTTATCGTTTTTTCGTTAACTGTCTTAGATGCATTATGTCAATCACGTCTGCTAGTAATTATATCGATATGATCAGATTGGATGATAGAGCTTTGACCAACAACATTCTTGGAGCCAGGGAAATGTGTTGAAAAGAGAACACCGTACACTTCTGATTTTGAGTCCGTATAAGTACCATGCGGTTCGAGCAGTGAGTATAGCCTAGCCGTCCGCTATCTTTGAAGGTCCTTGCATAACCTCGTTAAACTCTTCCGTTCCTCCAGTTCACTGCAGAAGGTTCTAAAAGTCCAATTTAGATTATCTAATTTTCTTTTTATATTCCTTCCTCAGCTTTCGGTAGGCGGTCCAATCTTCTTCCAACTGAGTTTTAAGAGCTCTGTTAAGAAGTTTCCTGGAAGTTTTCCGGAGTTTCGGGAGTTCCGCGTTTCACCAAGGGACTGTCTTACCCTCTCTTCTCCTACGTTCCGGGCACACCTTGTTATAACTCTTTGATCAAAGTTCGCCCCAATGAGTTAGTGGCTTCTTCTATCGCAGTTATTGTCCGGAGTTTGGAAACATCACGGATTTCTTCATTAGTGAGATCCTCATATCGTGTATAATCCACTTTTCGAGGACTCCGGCCTGCTGGGGTCGAGATTGTCTCGACCGCAAGCCTGAACTCTATATAACGATGGTCCGACAGGGAATCTTTATCGAGTACTTTCCAACCAGTGATATTTTATCGTTAGATAATGTCATATCAATCACTTCCTGCCTTCTGCTGGTCACAAAAGTCGGACTGGAGCCAACGTTCTGTATGACCAAGCGAGATGACAGAATTAAGTCCATGAGTTTATGCCACCTGCAGTTACATTTTGTGCTACCCCAGAATGTGTTCTGTGAATTTGCGTCACATCCCACAACTAGACTTAATCCCATGGATTCAGCACATCTTACAACTTCCATAAACTCCCTCGGAGGGGGAGGGAGAATGGAGTCGTAAGGAAAATAGGCGGATACGACAATTGTCTCTACTTCTTTCCCCTCTAATCTATACTTTATTTTAACTGCAACTAAGTCTTGGAAACGGAATTGTCTTAACAAAATGCAGTCAACCGCTTTCGGCATAATAATACACGTACGCGGACGAAGGATAGACGCCCACTTTATACCTCCCAAGCCCCGTATTTGTCGTAAAGAGCCGTAGTCGATATGCTATGCTGCAAGTTAATTTGCGTAAATTAAATGTTTGATGTCATAAGGACTGCCATAATTCCAACCTTACACTTTTCCCATATCTGAGTCGAGGACAGTAACTAGTATCCGTCCCAGATTCAAATATAGGCGCATCCCATACCTCGACCGTATGACCTTCAACAATTCTGGATCCACACCAAGAACCAAATGGGAACAGTTTCCATATTTAGGATCCGTCCCCACTTTGGTGTTGTGGTATGATCTCCAGTGTTTCGTATCAAGTCCCTCGTTTAGGGCATGGAGCCTAGAGATGATCGCATGCGGCTCCCTTGGAGGACCAGGGATCAGCATGCTCACCCTCACCAGTTTTTGAATGTGGTTCGCTTGCCGAATGACAAACTTACATCCTTCGAACGCTGGCATCGCAGCCACTGTTTGGGTCAGCCATTCGAGCGATTGAGTGTTTGAGCATTGCACCTTCAAGATACCTTGCTTAACTCTCAGTCGCTCGAATCTAGGTACATCTTTCGACTTCCCTATCGCGTCCCAGACTTGGCTGTCGACAAAGTCCAATTGTTGTTGGGACAATTGGATATGCCTATCGCCACAGATCTCCACCATCATGCCGCTAGCAGATGGGTCATCATGAGATCTGTTCCTCCTGCCGGATTTGGCTACAGGAGTGGATGAAGGCAGATGAGCCGCAACCCTGGCTTGAGTCGCAGTTGGCATAGCTACGTTAGCAGTTGTCATACCTTTTTCGCATTCCTTTGGCTTTGCCGCTTCTTCTGCTTATTATGTAGATAGGTTTACTCCTGAAGCTGTCATCTGTTCCGTGTCCATCGGTATTTACTGAGAGTGAACTCGGATTAGCCATAGCCCCAACAGTCGCCAAAACTGGTGCCAGAACAGGAACCAATTTTGTTTTCTCGGTCGTGGTGACATTATAGGCAGGGGTTACCTCCGTTTTAACCACGTCTGCGTCCTCCAAATTACCTCTCAAATCAGACACTTTCTTTATTGCCGTTAGTGTCAGATCACTGAGGCGTAAATGAGTTGGTGCAGCCTCCCCAGGATCAGCTAAAGGATTTGCAGGCGTTGCCTGTGTCTCCTTTGCTTTTACTGGTTCCACTGAGCCAAGCTCATTTTCACTCACCAACAGGCTCTCTGTAGAGCTACGTATAGAGCCCGATGAGGAGGTGCCGTTTTGAGATGGGCCTATAATTTCCTACATCATTGTTTTACCGTTCTTGAAAATGTGGTTAATGGAAGTTCTTTTCCACTCATAAACTAAACTAAACTTGTTAAACATATTAGATGCATAACTAAGTTCTCGCTGTTTTTTTTGATGAAAATACAACTCTATTCTGAAAAAGTGGTTACAAGTAAATCATTGAAAGTGTTGCCCATCGCTGGCGACTACTTTTTCCCATCTTTCTGGTAGATCTCGTATATCGTCGCAGTAAAACTGTTCACTTTTTTAAGGCTATCCACTGATCAACCCACTTTTTGAATGAAACTGCTGGTCAGCTAGACCATGTGCCATCGATCGGAACAGGTGATAATCGGACGGCGAAATATCTGGAGAATATGGCGGGTGGGGTAGGATTTCCCATTTCAGTGTTTCCAGGTAGGTTTTAACGGGTTTGACAACGTGAGGCCGAGCGTTGTCATGCTGTAGAATTACTTTTTCATGCCTCTCTACGTATTTCGGCCGCTTCTCACGCAGTGATTAGCTCAATCGCAACAATTGAAGTCGATACCGATCTCCAGTGATGGTTTCAGTTGGTTTTAACAGTTCATAATAAATAACACCAACTTGGTACCAATAAATACATAGCAATACCTTCGCAGCGTGAATATTCGGTCGAGGCGACGACGTAGAAGCATGGCCGGGCATGAATCCATTTTTCTTCACCCGCCACGATGCGGTGAAGAAAACCCTTTCTTTTTTGCCGTTGGAGCAGTTGTTCACAGGCGAAAAACGACGTTCACCATCCCTTGGTTTTAACTCATAAGGCACCCAAGTCCTCTGTTTCTGAATCATTCCCATAGCATGCACTCGCTTGGAAACGGATTGGCGGGTAACTCCTAATACTGAAGCTCTCCTTGCGTTTGACATGGATCCGTCTTTGAAGCAACGGAACGAATCTCGGCACTTTGTTTTACTTAGCAGCATTTCCGAAAACGTTTTGTAGCTCTCGATGCGCTTCCGCCGCCATTTTTTCGAATGAAAGAGGAAATTCAACACTTCCTGCAAATTACGATTATTCGGCAAAAAATTTGACATTTTCACAAAAGAAAAAGTATATGATACCAAAACAAAATCACTGATGTCGAAGCAGTTTGTTTAGCATATGGCTAAGCTTGGTTCATGACGTTCAGGTTATGTTAGAATCGACTAGCCTACACCGCTGGCGGCATCTATAGACAAACAGCGGGAACTTAGTTGCGCACCTAATAATTTTGATGTGCCGAATAAGGGCTGGACAGTTTTTCAATAGCTCAGTAGAAAAACCATCCACATCGAATAAAAGGATAAAATTAAAGGACCAGAAGTAAGATGCGGATCAATAACTCAAGAAAAAATTGGTAATAGTCTGTATCGTCATGCAAAAAGTTCGACTTCAACTAGTCCCTGAATAAGTTAGCGGTATCAGATGGATTTTTTGCATATTTTCGTCCAAAACGAATGCTTTAGGGGCCTGAAACACGATCGTTTTGATTTAATGTAGTTCCAGAAATATTTGGGAAAAGTTTTAATGCATTAGGAATATATTTCTTGTAAAGGATTTTATCCAAGTAAATAAATACGTTTAAAAAATGTTGGTATTTGATAAAAAAATGTATGACTTTTGGAAATTTATATCTTTAAGCTTATTAAGCTTTTCTTAAAGAGAATGTTTAAAAAACACATCTCCAGGAGCTTAGGTTTAAAATTAGAAAAACACCCCGAAATGTTCACAAGACAAAAAGCCATCCCAATCTCATATACAGAGTTATTTAGAAAATAGAAATCGCATTGCGAGTAATTAAAAAAATTTTTTTCATCAATCTTTGTTCGAGAAAATTCACAAAATTGGACTTCTAAAATTAAAGATACATAATGTTTATCAGTTCGTGAAGATAGTGACTGGCATTGTGATATAAAATAATTTATACATATTATCACTAACAAATATGAGATCTAAGAGTCTACTGAGTTAGTTATATTCGTTGGTATAAGACAAAAATACAAATATGATTACTCGCTTATAGATTGTAAACTAACTGTATTTATAAATATCGAAATTACTAATTTTCGATTCGAAACTAGCTTTTCTGGAGCATTTGGACCATATTGCGGATCATGTGAACCTTACCACGAAACGCATTCAAATAAAATAGAAAGAGTGCAAAGAACTGTTACTAACTTCATTAGCCAAATGGTTGCCCCGATTATTTGGGTAGGCGTAAAATGCCAATAAATTAGGAAAGATTGAAGCGGTTGTCCACTATGGGACACACTCAGGCTCATAGTCCATTGTGATGCCGCGTGGTATGGTCGTCCAAGTTTATGCGCCATACGTTAGGACGGGCATGATGAGAGCCTTATAAAGTGCTAGTTTTGTTGGCCGAGAGGGACTTTACTACTCAGTTGCCTACTTAGTAGGCACTTGTTGACAAGAAAGATTCTACATTGTATTTCAAGGCTGACATTGTAATCGATGTTAATGGTGTTTCCTAAATAAACGATACAACCTCGAAATTATCATATAACTTTGACAGTTGTCAACGTGGGTCACCGTTTTGTCACCGTTCAACACCAGACCTATTCGCTTTACTTCTTTATTCAGTTTTGGAAAAGGCAGAACTAACAGCGCGGTTGTTAAGGCCGATGTTTATAAATAATAGTATGGCTCACTATATAACAAAAATCTTCTATGAAAACCAAAATTATAGAAAACTTATTAGTATGCAGTTTTATAACCCATTAAATTTGAGTATATGAAATTGCAGTTCGAAGTTTATAAAAGATCCCGCTGATTTTTTATAATTTTATTTTTGCTGTTGATGTAAGGAATACAAAGTATGTTCCAAAGTGTGTTTATATGGAAGCAAGACCACAACACTATCAGAAAAAGGTTTGTCCAATATCAATGGGATTTTTCAAAAAAGTTACACTAGAACGATTTAAAATGTAATAGATTACAATTATGCATATTAAAAAATTTGTTGGATAATTTACAATGTCTGGCACTTGAAGTGTAACCAACTTCAGCTCGCGCAACTGATGCATAGGAATCAGCTATTTGTTAGTTGGCTAAATGACAGTATTGTTTATAAGCGCGCGGAAGCATTTTGCCGAGAGTAAACGCGAAAAAAGAAAATCAATAATGGATTTCAAAAGTAAGTATATTTGGTTGGAAAATCACAACCAGCGATTGTTCGTGAGCTTGAGCACCTTAAAGTAAATAGAGCTTTTGTTTATCCGACCATTACTCATTATAATGATACTGGTAGCATCGCGAAACGTCATGGAGGTGGCCATAAAAAGACTGAAACGTCACGTGAAATGGTTCAAAAAGTGAAGAAGCGACTTGAGCGAAATCCCCGACGAAGTGCCAATCAAATGGCGATCAAAATGGTGAAAATATCTGGCCGTAGTATCCGCCGCATACTGAGATTTGATCTCAAAGTCAAGGCTCACAAGATCCAAAAGGCGCATGATGTCACACCAAAGCAACAACAAGTCAGACTTGAGAGAGCGAAGGAGTTGCTTCGCTTGGCCGAAAGCGGGCCACAGGTAATGATTTGGACCGCTGTAACCGCAGATCGGAGCAGTCGTTTTCATAGAGTCTGGCGTCAAGGTAAATGCGAAATGTTATCGGGAAAGTATTCTGGAGGTTGCTTTGAAGCCGTGAACAGACAAACATCTCAGTGGCAAACCTCGAGTGAACTAAGAACGGCTAAAAAACAAAGTTCCGAATTTCATAACGTCCACACAATGGCTCTCAAATTCATTTGGAGAGCAAGGTCCGATCTAAAAGATTCTGCAGTCTCAAGGTGCTGAAAAAATACCTGAAATTCCCATTCGGGCAGCTTGCGATTTGTTTCTGGACCATCCAAAGGCCATAGCCAAGGTGGTCATATGGAGCAGAAGTAAATTGATTCTTAATTTTGTACTATTTTCACACATTGTTTACTTCGAATTGAATAAAAGTAATTTTCCAAACTAAATTTATGGCTTTTTAATTTGTTACACTTTGAGTGCTGGACTCTGTATATGGGAGCAAACAGATATACGGAGCCGCGACCATTCGACATGACAAAAATTCACGATTCACCAAATATTGGCAAATATATCTTTAAGAAATATTCCAGTGTTGACTATTTTGATTTGATTTATTCAATCTTAGATGAAAATGTTTGTCATCGCTGAGAAAAATTGGCATATGGGCGGCTTGGTTTATGAATGGAGGTACTTTGCTCTTAGAAATATGAGCTTGAACTTATGAACGAGTTTATTTTTGTTGTACTGTGCAATATTTGAAACTGTTAAACGCCGGCACGATTAAAATAATCATGACCGCTACGGCGGCGTCTCTGAATGTATTTTGTTTTTCCAGTCGCAAGGTTTAAAATTTTAGCGCCTGTGTATGTGTTTTCGTTCTCGTACTAGCAAGGCTTATGGTGCTCACACTCACCAACATAAACGTAGGCCCGTTATGAGAGCCCCATGTAAATGCATTCTCACCACCGTTCCGTTCCGTAGTATCGTAGATCGTTGACGTGCGATTTTGGATTGTTTCCTTAGAAAGGTATCAGCTGATTGCTCTCTCACCACACAGTGTTGCCAATCTGTACATTTCGAAATCATTTACAAAATAAACTTAGATGGATTTTAATTTTTATTAAAATAACTTAAAAACAATGTTCAATAATGTCAATTATATATGTCGCGTATGTGTGCAAAAGTGTGTGTGCAAAAATATCAATGGCAACATTGTGTCGGTATCGCAAAACACAAACACACACAAACCGATGTATGGTGTATATATGCAACCAAAGGAAAGCAGCTGTTTTCTACGAGCACAAGTGTTGCTCAATTTTGTGTATCCTACAGGCATTGGAAAGGGACTACAATACGTTGATGTGTGTGAGGACCATTAGAAATTTAGCGTTGGCCCACGTGCGCTTGTAGGGAAATAAAGTGAGAGCCCTGTTTTTGTTTTTTGTTGAAGCCGTGGACAGACAAACATTTCAGTGGCACACCATGGACGTTTCAACAGGACTGGGTACCGTTCCGAACTTTTCCAAGGTTTCAAACGGTACAATGCGTTTTGAATTGTATTTAAAGTAATTAAAAGAATAGTAAGCGCTTGCAGAACCAAAAACAGGGAATATGTTTTCTCTAAATAAACCGTACGTTTTTAACTTCGTCATAGGTGGCAGAATTAGGTCTTGATTTAAAGATTCTCCCTAACCGATAAGCGTACGAGACGGGATATGACCGCGTTAACTATGTTATTCAGGCGGGTTATTTAGTGACAATGCTGCAGTGGACAGGTGAACAACGAGCGTTCGCAATCGAAGCGTATTTCAACGCCAATGCTTCGTGTGCAACTGCTTGTCGTAGATTTTGTTCACGTTACAATATTCGACATTTACGTGATATCCCAAGTGAAGATTTGGGAGCATTCATGAGTACGAAGATTCCAAGCAACAGTCATGAAAATCCACGTCAGTCCATGCCCTGGGACTTTCAAGAACTGTTGTGCATGAAATATTAAAGAAGGATGTAAGACTTCACACCTTCAAAATTTAAATCGTGCGAGCGCTTAAACATTGCATAAAAATATCTGCGAGATAATAAGGGAGCGATTTCGTATAAGGCACTATATTTTGGAGTGATGAAGCCTATTTTCATTTAAATGGAAAATGAGAAAAATTGCCATCATTAGTCACCTAAAAGACAGAACCGTTTATGAAAACATCAACATCCACTTCACAGGTTCAAAGTGACAGTTGTCAAGTAGTGGAATAATTGGAGCATTATCTATTGATAATCGTCGAGTGCAAGCAATTGTTGTTGATAGTGGCTCTCATCGACGCGTGCTGGACAATTATTTTCTGTAAACAATGGGAAAACATCGTTTATTCAGTACACACACACCAGAGAAACCATTGCGATACTGCGTGATTCCCTCCGTTACACCCAGATCGCCTGATCTTATCCCTATGGCCTTTATCTGTGAGACCTGAAAAGTAAGGTCTACGAAACACACCCAGCATGAATTTGAGTCCGGTCGCTTGGCAGTTTTTAGTGAATTTTATACATCTTCATATTCGGAAAGATTCTGTGTCGATTAAGCTAACTGATTTAACAATTCATTCATCGTTCTCAGAATGGATTAAATCGTATTTAATCCATAGATATTCTGTAGTAACTATTGATGGTGTGTCTTCTGATGTTTCTCAATGATATTGTTCCCCTTTTTCAAATTTATTTATTTACATTGTAAATTTTAAAATCCTTCCACTACGTCGAAAATTATACCTGGGAATTATACGGGCCGCTATTATCTGTACACTACGGACCTTTCTATTTATAGCCAGTAGAGGCAGATGTTCACATGTAATGCATAGTTACGACCGTCTTCTCTTGACTTCAGTTTGAATCTTATCTTGGTAACTACGGAGTACAATTTCAAGAACTATGACTGATTTGTGTTTTCTATGTAATAAGTATATTATTTTTGATAAATACATTAATTATTTACAAAGGCATTATAGTTCCAAAATAATTGTATTATTTGACGGATATTCAGACTACCGTAAGAACGTAAAAAAGCTATGGAGCAGCAGAGAAAAGCGTATGAAGTATGTTTCGACGAAACAATGGCTGTTCCAGTTACTCAAGAAAAATTACAAACTGCAAATATTACTTCTAAACAAGCCAGAGATGATGCGGATGTTCTTATTGTTGAAACTGCAATTGAAGAATCAAAGTCTGAAAAAACTGCAGTTATAATAGGACAAGATATTGATTCACTTGTAATTTTAATTGGACGTATACTATCTTACGAACAAGAAATTTTCTCTAAAATGTTGGAAAAGGAAATATAAAAACGAAGATATACTCGACTAAAAGTTTTGATAATTATGCTCATTCCAAAACACATATTTTATTTCTGCACGCATTAAGTGGCTGTGACACAACTTATGCGCTTTTTAAAAAGGAAAAAAAAATCATTTTTAAAAGTTTTTGAGAAACTGACAAACTTTCGATGAACTAACTGCAGCATTTGGGGAAGAAAATTGTTCGGCCCAGAAATTATTAGAGAGTGGAACTCCAACTGTATTGGCAGTATATAATGCTCCAAAATCTGTGAAAATCTCGATCATCTTCGTTATATACATCACGTCAAGTCTACAAAACTTAATAAACCCATCCAGCTTTCAAATAATCCACCAACAAGTGCAGCTGCTCATCAACATTTCAAACGTGTATATTATCTAGTGCGTTAGGGTTATCTTGGTTAGGGCATGATTTGGAACCCCATGTATGGGATTGGGCAATGCGAAACGATTTTATGGAGGCTATAATGACAATTTTACTACCTGCTGCAGAATACTTGCTAATACCGGTTGATCTGAAGTGATCCGGGGACCTCGCGGTCTCCGCCCTCTATCTCGGAAACGGTTCACCGTATGAAATCTTTTTCAGCAAAATTTGTAGAGATATTTGTATGCTACAATATTGATATGAAATACAAACAGCAAAAAACGCATGGGAAATGAGATATTTATAAAATTAGCGCAAAAAAACGATTTTTGTAAACTTTGACCTTGAAATTTAATAGTTCCGTACTCCCTACCATATGTAGGTAGGTAGGTAGGTACAGTGGTTGTCGGTTGACACACCTAGGCCTGCTGTATGCCCATTGTGATACCACCAAGGCTGTCCCCTCTCCTCAATCTACATTGTCCCCATTGAACCCACCTGTGGCTTTAATAAACCTAACAAGACTTGTTATTTGTATATTGACTACTTCTGCCAAGTTATTCAGGGAACTTTTTCCTAAAAAGTTGAGCCTTCTTCTATCCAGAGCCATGCACCCGCATAGAAAGTGTTCTATGGTATCTTCAATGTCGTTACAGCTTCTGCAATAGTCGTTACAGGGTGCTCCAGTCTACTGGCATGTGTACCAATCAGACAATGCCCTGTTAGGACCCCGGGAAGACTTCTTATATTTTTCCTGTTTAGTTTCAACAGTCGGTTTGTGCGGCCCGTATTCTATTCCGGCCAGGTCATTTTGCTAGTTGCACAGGTCAGGGACTGAGACGATAGCCTGTTGGCAGCACTGATAGTGTTTTTATCTATGAGCATTTTACAAGTTGCTAAAGGTATAGGTATGTTCGCTGTGTCTGGTTGGATCGGTAATGTGGTACCCAATCTCACTAGTTCATCTGCTTTGCAGTTGCCTTCTATGTCTCTATGACCCGGCACCCAGAGCAGGTTTATTACAAAGTACTGTGATAGTTCTGTCAAAACGTCGATACATTCTTTTACTCTCTTCGAGGTAATATTAGGTGATTTTAAAGCTTTCAGGGCCGATTGACTATCTAAATATATGTTTGTATCTCTTGTGGCGAGGACAGGGCTAGCAGGCTTTCCCTGATAGCCAACATTTCAGCTTGAAATACACTGCAGTGTTCCGGTAACCGAAATGCTATGTTGGCATTCATTCCTTCAGATCATTTAGTTTGGAACCATCAGTATAGATGCTGATTCCGCTTCTATTGTCCATTACTGCATTGTCCCAATCTTCTCTCGTTGGGAAAGTTGTGGTAAAGGATGTGTTTAAATGCAACTCTACTGAGCTACAAAAGTATGTCCTTTGATGTAGGAAGGGGTACTCGTCTAGTATTCTAGCGTGACCCGTTCTGTTAATGGTTAAGTTAGAAGATTCTCTTAGCCTAAGTGCCGATTTCGCTGCCAGCTGTTTGATGTAGGCCTCAATCGGTAATATGTGCAGCATGACATTCATCGCTGCCGTGGGCGTAGTCTTTAGTGCCCCGCTTATACAGAGACTAGCACCCCTTTGAATACTTTCTAGGCGTTTTACTGTTGTTCTTTTCTCGAGTGTTGGCCACCAGACTAAGACACCGTATGTCATGATAGGTCGTACCATCTCTGTATATAGCCAGTGTACTATTTTTGGGGTTTGGCCCCATTTTGCCCCCACAATGGGGTATATAGTGCTGTGGCTGCTTTTTTAACTCTATCATTAATCGTTTGTTTCCACGAGAGCTTCCTATCCAATACTAGTCCTAGGTAGCTCGCCTCTTCCTCAATTGTCCTCAATTGACAGAGCGATTCACCCAAGGGTAGGGGGTTTAGAACAGGCATCCTGTATTTCCTGGTGAACATGATTAGTTCTGTTTCGTTGGGATTTACCCCAAGACCAGCCGATGCAGCCCACCGGCTTACATCGTTCAAAACATTTTGCATTATGTTGCAGAGGGTATTTGGGAATTTATCTCTAATTAATATTGCACCATCGTCTGCGCAGGCCACTTCGTGTATCCTCTTTTCTTCCAGACTCTTCAACAATTGATTCATTGCCAGAATCCACAGCAGAGGAGAAAGTACACCGTCTTGAGGGGTGCACCGCTTGACAGATAAGCGTATCGTCGAGGGGCCCAACGTCGAAATTACGAACCTGCGTAGTAGCAACTGTTCTGTGAATTTCACAAGGCCCTCGGCGACACCCAAATCAGTCAGTACGCTTGTTATGGCCTACGGTAGAATGTTGTTGAAAGCGCCTTCGATGCCTAGGAAGGCTACCAGAGAATATTCTTTATTCTCTATTGATTTTTCTATCTCTGAAACTAGTGAGTTTAATGCTGTATCTGTGGATCTACCTTTAGAGTATGCATATTGTGATCTCGCGAGTAGCGACGGAGTCAAGTTTTCCCTTATAAAAACGTCTATTAATCGCTCTAACGTCTTTAATAGAAATGAGGAAAGGCTAATACGACTGAAGACTTTAGGTTTCGTAGGCGAGCTGCTACCAGCCTTTGGTATAAAAATAACCCTGACATCTCCCACCTTATGGGGGACGTAATTCAATAGTAGTGTTGCTCTGAATATGGTTATCAGCCATTTCATAATGTTGCACATTGTCTGCCGCAGTTGCGCATCCCATCTGGTCCCGGCGTTTTGTATGGTTGGAAGTTTTCTACAGCCCAAGTTAACTTAGCTTCTGCGACAATGTTGATATCAGAACTTAATACCACATCCGAAGTTGGACTATTGGTGGTTATCGCTTATTCTAAATTCACTGAGAAGTAAGTATTTAATAGTAGACCTAATGATTCTTCGCTGGATTCTGTCCAGCTGGAGTCTGGCCTGTGAAAATGCTCTATGGACTGAGAGGACTTGGTGAGGATTTTTCTCAATCAAGATGGCTCTACCGTAGTCTCGATCTGCCCACAAAAACATCCCTCTCCATGAAGACCTTTTTGCTTTTCTTATTTCTTTCTTATATATTTTTAGTTTGGCGTAGTACAAGTCCCATTTGCTTTCGCTTTGGGAGAGTTTGGCTTTGTTGAATTGTTTCCTGAAATTCTTTTGTAGCTTTTTCAGTTCGTGTGACAACCAGGGTGCCTCATCATGTTGGTCTTCTAGCCACGGTGGTGAGGCTTAAGTGTTGGTTTAACTCCCATATCATTGAGGTTAACCCAACACGAACTAAGAGGGAAGCTCCCTATGGGTATTGGCTAGCCACCCATCCGCTAAACGGTGGCGGTGGCCCTTCAATCACCATGCGGAGACTACCGTACCGACGATCCCACTGTTACTCCTTAGCTTGGTATCCTATCATTTCTTTCCTTTGCCCCCCACCCCCTAAACCAGTGTGTTACGCGTCACCGTGCCCAAAGGATGGTTTGCAGCCAGGGGTATCCGGCTGTACTCTAACGGCACTCTCCTGAAACTGGGTCACCTCAGGAGGTAGAAAGACCTTGCCATGGTAGAGGGGACTGCCATTCTCCACGTTTCCCCTTTCCCCTCCTAAAAAACTTAGTCCGCCACGCTTGCCACGTGGGGCAGCGCGGACGATTATGAAATATGCAATGAACAAAAAAAACCTAGCCTCGGAAAACCAAGGCACAATAAAACCAAGACCCAATCCCTCGGGAAGGTCAGGTCTTTCCACAAAAAATACCCCTCATACAAGCGGAGTGAAGCCTTTGGCTAAGCCAGGGCATAGCTCCCGCTCCGTCCCTTCAGGGACTGCCTCCACGGCAGCGAGGTCTCTTGCTGGCCACCATAGTAACAATCCCAACCCTGTCATAAGACAAGTTGGGGACGACACTCCATCTACGTCTGGCGCCAGCAGTAGGGGTGTGTTTGAAACCACACACCACACTGGCCAGCAAACTCCCTGGCGCGACATACCAAATTGACTCCGAGCTGCAGCTCGACTCAGCGGTTGTCCGCAGCATTTCAAGAAGCTGCGAAAGCAGCATGTCCTCAGAGAACAAGAAAAGGGAAACCGAAACCTCCATGGTGGTCCAGTGATATAGCAGACCTGAGAAAGAAGTGCAGAACTATGTATAACGAAGCGAGGAGAACTAACTCGTGGGATAGATACAAAGAATGCCAACGTAGATTCAAGTATGCCATAAGGGCAGTAATAACAGAGTCTTGGAGAGACTTCTGTCAAAAGATAGAAAGTGTTTCGGAGACTAGTAGGCTCCGGAAAGTCCTATCAACGAGCCCAAGCAACCTTAGCTGCCTCATAAAAGAGAACGGCAACTGGACAACTAGCAGTGCAGAAACACTAGAATTACTAGTGCAGACACACTTTCCAGGTTGTCTCTGCAACGAAGACAGTAGAACTCAACCTATAGTTCACAACGGGAATCTCCCAACAGATTTCATAACGGAGGATAACATAAACTTTGCCATTGGCAGCTTCAGACCTTACAAATCGCCAGGTCCAGACGGAATCATCCTCGCTGATCTGCAACATACAAGAGATATGATCGCACCTAAACTCGCCTCGGCGATACGACTCAATTTTATCCCCAAAAATGGGCGGAAGGCCGATTAGCCTATCATCCTCTCTGTTAAAAGCCCTAGAACATTTACTAGATATGCATATCAAAACAAAAATTTCCAATAAGCTATCACCGTCCCAACACGCATACAGCAAAGGTAAATCAGTGGAAACAACGCTCCACGCGCTAGTTGACACGGATGAGAAATCACTTCACTATAAGGAATACACCCTCGCTGCCTTTCTAGACATCGAGGTTGCCTTCAATAATATATATCCGGAGGCTATTACAACTTCGCTAACGGAAATGGGTGTAACCAGGGCACTAGTCTCGTTTATAGAACGAATGCTAACTGGGCGAACGATAATCGCAAATGTGGGTGACGCACCCATTAAAAAATTTCCGATCAGGGGAACACTTCAAGGTGGGGTAATCTCTCCACCTCTGTGGAACTTAACTGTCAACAATCTTCTTCAAGAACTTGAAAAAATAGGAGGGAAAATAATCTCATATGTCGATGATATCGTTATAGCAATCTCGGGGAAGCACCTTCCAGCTTTATGCGATCTTCAACAAAGATCCCTCAATAGACTATCACTTTGGTGATACTATTTAGCAGAAAACATAAAACACCTGCTTTTAAACACATATTCCTAGGAGGGAAACCACATAGAGTAACAGAAAAGGCGAAATATCTGGGACTTGTACTGGATAGGAAGCTAAATTGGGGGCTCACAGTCGCAGATAGAGTACGCAAATCTGATGGCGTTGTACTCCTGCGGAAGGCTAAATGGAAAGAGATGGCGATTGGAACCCAGAATTATACACTGGCTGTACACAGCAATGGTTAGGCCTATTCTCTACTATGGCATTGTAATATGGTGGAATGCTCTTGAGAATGGGGTGAACCACAACATCGAAAGCATAATATGCGACATTAAACTTCCTGCCGGTAGATCTGCAGACAAAATATATCGCGCGTAGCACGGCAATAAGGCTGAACACTTTAAGTAAGTGGTTAAATAAAAGCTACGGTCACGGCAAAATCCTGGCTGGCACTTTGGAGATTCCCCAATTCACTATTCTATCTATAATAGAGTCTGAAACTAACGTGATATCAAGAACTTCTTGACGATTACGTACAATAAAGGTAGGCTCATTACCGCGATTGCAGAGCAATCGTCTTCTTTCCATAATAAAATTAAAGAGTGAACTCGTTAATATCTGAACTACCCCAGGTAGTGTGATGGGCGTTTGCGTCGCCTCCCAATAGTAGTTTGTGGCTCGTGGTTGGAGCTTCGCTGTCCAGTATCAGCTATTTTAGCAGGTTCGACGTTACTGGATCTCCGTGTGCCCATATAAAAAGACGATAGCCGTTATTTGTTACCATCTGTCTTCCAGCTTATCGTAGTTGTGTCTATATTGCTCTACTTGTGGGTCATAAATGTGGATAGTTCTGTTTTTGCCATAACACAAGACCTTGATTTACCTTCACAGTCCGCTGTGTATAGCCTATACTTCGGTGTCCTCAATCCGCAGGTACGCTCTCCATTGATCCATGGCTCCTGAATGAGGACAAAATCAGGGTTGTTGACTGCCATGCGATCAATTAGGGCTTGCGATGCTACATAGCTTGCTATAATGTAGATTTATTTGAAGGAGTTGCATTCTTTGCACTCTCATCTTCTTGTGACTCGCTCAGAAGCTCTCTTTCTGAGTACGTTGTATTCGAACCAGCTGGAAGCCCAGTTGTCGTACTCGTGTTCATTATCTTAAGTCTAGCTGTGAGCTCAAACCCTGAGGAATAGTACCATTCTAAGTCGATGCTCTCGACGTCGCTTGAGGACTCAATTGGATCTTCCTCAGCGTCATTAGCTTCAATCTCTGAGGCCAACAGCATTATCTACGTTGTGGCACGTTTCGTCATTACACCATCTATTGTTACAGTGTTGTCAAAAGCCTTGACAAATTTCCAGCCCGCCGTCTATAGGCCTGGATTGCGTGCAATTATTATTTGCTTGATTTTGTGTGGGTCGGAGAGTGTAGGAACCCTAACTCGTGCCCTCGTTCGAGACGGGATATCTTTCTTGTCTACTACCACGAGCTTCGCTCCAGGGTAGACTTCCCCGATCCTCGCTATTGCTACTTTGTATAGCTCTACCGATCTTTTGTCGTCGCAGGCTACTATTTTAATTTCACCTTGATACCAGCCAGCGTCAGTACATGATGGTCTCGGGCCTGGATTGCTTAGTAGCAGTTCCAGCGCCACATTGGTCAGAGCAGCCTGTACCCATTTCCATTGAGCCCTAGAATTTCTTCCTTCGGGATCACCCTCATCCAGGACACCAATGATGATGCGATTGCGGGCCACTTCCGCAAATGTTTTATTAGGCGCTATGCCTCGATTTTTCGATCCTTCCACTGACGGTTTGACCTCCTCAGTAGACCTCTGTCTTTTGTTGGAAGCTGACGATGTGGTTGGTCTCTCGAGGGTGAAGTTAGGTAGTATCTTCTTCGCCCACTCTATCGACTCGCTTACCTCCTTCGTCAGCTCCTCCGTTGTTGGTGGTGGTTCTTGCAGCCTTTTGAGTATCTTGACGGCATTACGCCTTTCCAAGTACCCTGATTTGGTTGGATCAGGGATCCTTACAGTCGGCCATCTTCCGGCGAGAGCACTGAGAGCTCGTTTTAAACGCTGCTCGCTTCTCGGAGCTTGCAGCCCCTTCTGGTTTGTTTATTTGTTTTGATTTTTGTTTATTTTTTGTTGTTGTTCGGTAATGCGTTCTTAGTAGGTCCCACGAGTGTCGGAGAAGAGATGTCCACCATAAAGTAACATCAAGGAGAGAGAATTACCCATATTACACCTCGATCATACGTCTCAGAGCTTTCACAAAAAGCATGCCTCGCATTGGCGTCGCATCCAAATCTCAGGATTTTGTTCTTAGCTTGAAGCACAAGCCTACGAGACTCCACGGGCGGTACTGGCCGATCATGTGCTATGTAGATTGAAGTAAGTATGATACTGTAAAATTAACTCCTTCACCTCGGTGCTTCGCACCCAGGGTTCCTGAAGTAAGGCGAATTTCGATGTCCTCCTCTCACAGGAGAAAGGTTAGATTGTCCTTTGCGGTCTATGAGTGCTGCAGATTAATTTGGACAACCTTTAAAACCATGTTTATTGTATACCAGTCAGCAGCTCATTGGCACTGTCGGCCTCACCCTGTTCCTCCTCCGGACTCGCAGAACGGAATATCTTCAGGTGGGCAAAAGTTTGTTTTCCACTTTTGCCAGTGGTTCAAAGCTCTCTCTCACTGTGCCATCCGCTTTAATGATCGAGCGCTTATGAGCCTGAAAATAAGGAATTAAATGTATAGCTTCAGCCCCACATTTAGTATCCAGATGCAGACCCTCGGCCTTCGTGGAAACTCGCTGTTGTGAATTTTTCCAATCGTGCCAATTGATTAGGAAATGCAAGAAGAATTGGTAAACGTGGACCTCCTCCTCCGAGTCGAAACCTGGTTTGACGTTCTGGGTTCACCATGTCATGGTCGACTACTATACAAGACAGTAGTGACTCAATCTCTGACAATTTGCCGAATACTCGACATTTGAAGACTGTCCCGTGCCACTTTATTGAACCGTTTAATAGGATTGGAAGCAACCGCACCCTGTGCTGAAAGGTTGTGCTTCTTGGTTACTTTCGCACTTTCATTGTGTGAGCGGTTTAGTGTTTTGGCTACTGTCTGATGTGCTACTTGAAATGCCAGGTGTTCGTCCACCACGTTTTGATTCCTTGCCCTTTCTGCCCCATCTTTTGGATGAGCTTTATCGTTAACCTTGTTTTTACTAAACCTGCCAAGGATAGCGAGAGGCCTCTGGAAGAGCTTATATCTCAATTGACTTCTGTTTTCACGCCTCTGGTCCATGGCTTTAAGGGACATTGCCGGTTTATTTATAGTTGTTTTTGTGCTGTGGCCAACAGCTTTGACCTCAACTGCTTCTTCAGAGGTCCAGAGGTCATCCCTTGAGGGAGACCCAATCTTCCTCAGTTCGTTCTTGTTCTTACGTTTTGTCCATTTGTTCGTCAGTCTGTCTGTCAGTGTACTTATCCTGTCCTTTTGTCTGTGTATCCATTTGTCCATCTGTTTTCCCATTTTTTGTCTGTCTGTTTCGTTTTTGTTATCTTTACAGGCATGTCATCATGAGCCATAACCAAGGAGGGTTAAAGTGAAATAACCAGTTGATCATGGCAGCGCCCCATACCATGGCAAGGCCACTGTTGCAACCACCTCAGGCCGACAAACACGACGCGAAGTCGCGTCTCCGTTCTAGGATCGGCTGGAACCGATTAGCGTGTTCGAGAATTTTTTGGCTTAATATATACGCAATGCACGTCGACATTGCGCTCAGTTTAATACTGAACGGCATTATCAACGTTCTGCGTGCAGCGGTTGGGTTAGAGTTCGAAACATTATGGCAGTAGTAAGAAGGCGAAGACATACCATTTCCATTCAGAATGGGAAGAACAATACTTCTTTACTTTGTTCTGAAATACATCTGTGTCAGTTCCTAAAAAAGGAAATATTGAGAGGCATCATAAAACTGTACATTCGAATTTGAGAAGGCATTCCCGTTAAATTCTGCCACCAGAAAAGAAAAACTGAAACATTTAAAAATCCAGTTTTTGAAAACAATCGTGTTTCCCAGATAATTGCACAAGAGATAAAACAAGCATTTTTGGAAGCTGCAGATTCTTTATTCGCCAACTTTAGAAATAAAGACGAAATAGTGTCTGCTATAAAATCTATGCAACTTTCTGCTAATACAGTGATGAGGCGAGTAGAAGTAATGAGCAATGATATATTTTTACAGTTAAGAAGTGACTTAGATAACTGTATTTATTTTTCACTGCAACTGGATGAATCAACAGATGTAGTTGACACCTCACAGATGGCCATATTTGTCAGGATGGCTTTTAGTGATTTTACAATTAAAGAAGATCTTTTGAAGTTTATTCCACTCAAAGGACATACTACTGGGCTAGAGCTGTTTTCTCATTTAAAAAATCTCATCTCTTCTGAGAAAATTCCAATATAAAAAATGGTAGGCCTGACAACTGACGGTGCTCCAGCTATGGTTGTGATAAGTGGCTCGTGGCGCTATGTCATAAGGATGAAAGTTTTCCACAATTTCTTAGTTACCACTGTATTATACATCAGCAAGCATTATGTGGAAATTTTCTACACTTGAACAACGTTATGAAACTGGTGGAGAAAATTGTGAACAAGATTAGAGCTCAAGCGTTACAAAGAAGATTATTTCAAACCTTGGCTGATGAAATTGACTGTCAATACGGAGAGCTACTTCTTCACTCTGAAGTGCGATGGTTAAGCAGAGGACGAGTGCTCAAACGTTTCAATGATGTCCTGCCTGCTATACTCCAATTTTTCAAAGAACGCGATGAACCGATTCGTGAACTGGAAAATTCGACTTGGCTCAGAGATTTTGGTTTTCTTGAGGACATTACAGAGAAATTAAATGAGCTTAACTTGCAGCTTCAAGGCAGGGATAAAGAATTAGCGGAAATGATTTCTGATATAAATGCATTTATTACTAAACTTGAATTTTGGGAACTTAGGACTTTAAAATCTTTGGGTTCAAATACGAAATGTATATGGACTTTAGTAAGTAAAGATAAGTATTCAGTTTTATGTCGTGTTGCGTTGAAAGTGAAAGCGTTTTCAGTTCAACTTATTTGTGTGAATCTTTTTTTTCCAATATGAATATTATTAAAAATAAATACCGCAATCGGCTTACAGATATACATTTGGATAACTGTATTCGAATGACTGTATCAAATTATACTGCAAATATTAAAAAAATTATCGGTGAGTCAGAATGTCAACCTTCTCATTAAATATGCTCTTTTTATCTGCCCATATTTTATTTATATAATAATGTACTATTACTGTTTTGTTGTTTTTTTAAGCCGCTTGTGATTTGCCATTATGACTGCAAAAAATTTTGTTACGATTGATAGGTGTGAACATGGATGTAGTTATGCATAAGTATAAGCACTATAAGTCATAAGTTTATTATATATAGAACGTATATTAGTAAAATAAATACATGTATTGTATGTCGAATATAACTGTGTATTATTTAATTTATGTTGGCTTGTGCAAGTAGCTCGCTGTTTATTTCAAAATCTTGAAAGTAGCTCAACACATTGAAAAGGTTGGCGACCACTGCCCTAGTACTTAGTTTTTTCCGAAATCACAAGAGCTTCCCCCTTGAGCATAATTGGACTTAACTGAGTGTTTCCTAGTGAACAATATGGGTTGTGTTTTGTCTGGGTTGACTCTTAGACCACACTTTTCTGCCCACCTAGAAAGTATGTCTAGAGCATTTTGTATTAGGTCTCTTAATGTAGATACAAATTTGCCAGAGACAGCAATAATAGACAGCCCACCGATTCCAGTATTAACAGAAGTTTATTTAAAACTGCGTTCCATAAAAACGGTGAGAGGACTCTACCTAGTGGTGTACCTCTACTTACCAATCTCCTGAGCACCGATTCTCCTAGTTTCGCTTCAATGATTCTGCTATTTAGCATTTTGCCAATGAAGCCTGCCAAGCCCGATTCTACCCCAAGATTAGAGAGTGCTGACAAAACGGGCAGACAAATGGACGCGCCCCAACGAGCTGAGGTTGTTCGGAACTCCCTCAGAGGACGAGCTCTTGGCTCCTATTCAAGAGACAGTTGATGGCAAAGCTGTGGGCCACAACGTGCTATCAACTCTAAATCAATCCAAGGGGCAGAACGTCAATACGTTAAAAAGGCCCGTCTAGGTATAAGCTGTACCAGAGGTCTCTCGCTATTCTCGGCAGAATAAGCAATAAAGAGGCAGAAGGTAAATCTCATCCCAAAGATGCGGCCAATAAGGCAAGGTGCCAAAAGCTGGTCGATGTGTACCTAACGTTCCACATCACCCAGAAGGCAGAAGCCGTAAAATGCAATCGTTCGCAGGACGAAAGTGACAAACCTACGAAGAAGCACAAGGTGTCGGTTCACACCGTTTCAATACCAAAGCCAGCCAAACATTTAATGAGGTGGCACGGTATTACCTGCAAATAGCTTTGGTTGATGAAATAACTAACCGCGGTAAACCTGCATAGGAGAAGTGGTCCGAAACTGAGGCACGGCTGTCTCGCATTGTCAAGAGTCAAATGCCAGGATTTGATTCAATGGAGGTGGTTCGTGGATACAGGGTGATCAAATGTGACGATCAGTTCTGTTTTGATTTCCTGCAAAACGCTATTAGTAAAATCCATAGTGACTGGGAAGGGTTGGCGCTCAAACTAATTCCAGCCAGTGAGATATCACGACGGCCAGGACACAACTGGAAGTTGTGGGCTCTACCAAAAAAGGCGACGGTAATGAGCAGCATACTGGCATACAGCTTGACGCCCCTGAAAACGACCAATAGATATGGGTCTCAAGGTTGCGCAGATCAATCTGCAGCACTCCAGGACTGCAACGGACAACCTAACCGGTCTCTTATCGGACGTAGAGGACGTAGACATCGCACTGATACAGGAAAAACTACAACTTGTACTATAAGCGGAGCCAGGGTAACCCCAGAGTATGTATTGTAGCAAAAAAACATTTAAACATATTTTTAATCCAATCCTACGGTGGTCATTGCTGGCAGTCTTTGTAGGGGGAATAACGCAAAGGCCTTCGTGGACTTTGTGCCGTAACTGCAAGACTGTCGGAAGTGAGACTATTCCTCCCCGTGGTGGCCACTGGAAACAGGATACCCCAGCACGGTCATGTCTCTGTTGGGGTCCTGGCTAATATAGTCGGGCGGGAAGAGTAAACTTCCTTGGGTAAATATAAATCCCCAATCCAAGGTGGAACAGCATACGCCGAGGGATGCTTGGCTAGAGGGGGATCTAGTCGCTAGTATGCGGACTTGGGGCGCCCTGCCGAGGCCCCATTTCAAAAATGCCTTCCTGCGCTACCGGGGCACTGGCGCAGGTGACCGATATACCCCTTTACTCGTGGGAACAAAAATGAATACAAGTAAACAAAAACAAAAAAATGGCGGAAGCGGCCAAGAAGGCTTCAACGAAGAGGCTAGCAAAAAACCTCAAAAACCAGAGGCGGTCACACCTCAACAGAAAGAGGCCACCAAGCCTCAAACTAATAAGGAGGAACGGTCCGCAGTTGAAGGCGTGAGAACTGCCGAGACGACTCCAAACACCGATGGCGAAGGGCCGAAAACGGAACAGCCAAAAAGGCTCAGTGGTGCGGGCAAGAGAAGACTTGCACACTTTGTAAAAAAAGGGCTAACCAGAGAAGAAGCTTATGCTAAGGCTCTGGAGCCCATGTGCAAAAACACAGAAAAACCAACGACGGGGCCTAAACGACTAAGGTCGGTTGAGGACACACCACCCGAAACAACAGCAAAAAAGCGGCCTAAAGATGATGGTCCGTCCACATCGAAAGACGCAGCTCTAAAGAGCAAAAAGTGGCAGCCCACTGCCACATACAAAGACATAACAACAGGAGTCAGGTTGGCAGTACTTGCTAGGGACTACCCCAACACGGTACTGACAACCGAACAAATGGACTCCATCCAACAACTCCTGTTGGACAAAATACTGGCGGGAAAAAACATGGCCACAAAACCAACGTTCTTGGGCACTACTTACAAGGCAGGATACCTTGTCCTGCATTGTAAGGAGAGCACTTCGGCGGAATGCTTCAAGGCGGCCATTTCTAATGCGTCGCCGTGGGAGGGTGCAACACTGTGGGCCACAGAGGAATCCAAAATTCCTCACTCTCAGATCGCAGTGGGGTACTTTCCCAACTCAGTCAAAGTCGAGACAGCCGAGATACTGGACTTTGTGCAGGGGCAGAATAAAGGCCTCAATGTTGATTCCTGGCGCCTGCTAAAAAGAGCGGAAAGAGGCTCCAACGTAACGCTAGTCATAGCAGTAGACCAAAAATCAGCCGCCAGCCTGAAGGAGTACAATGGTAGAGTAAACTACCGTTTCATACAAGTGACCCTCAGGCTGAAATCTGAAAATATAACGACCGAGGAGTTAGTGGACCAAATGGAGGCAGTGGAGTTACAAGAAGAGAACTAAGGAAATCCAAACGAAACTCTTGGGAAAACTTCTGCGAGGATCTAAAAGATACTCCAGCAACAGCTAGAATCCAAAAATCACTTTTCAAAGGTGACTCAAGTCCCATAGGCACACTAAAAGGTCCAAACGGAACTATTACCAACACATTCGTAGAAACACTAGAGCTTCTTCTAAAGACTCACTTCCCAGATTGTAAAAGTCATGACCCATCAATCGACAATAGTCAAGACATGGTAACTTACCATCAACGGAGATCTACGGTCTCATTTGTCAATAAAATCGTAAACTTCGAAAGGGTAGAGTGGGCAATTAACTCCTTTAAACCCTTTAAATCACCAGGGCCGGATGGAATACTCCCAGCACTTCTATCCAAAGGCACTGTGGAACTGATCCGAGTCATGGTGAAAATCTTCAGAGCTAGCCTAATATTGGAATACATTCCAAAGATATGGAGGAAAGTGAAGGTAATATTTATTCCTAAGGGAGGTAACAAACCCTCTGATTCTCCAAAATCTTACAGACCAATCAGTCTATCGTCTTTCATGCTAAAGACAATGGAAAAACTACTCGAATACCATCTAAGAGAAGAAGTAATATTCAAAAAACCCCTTCATAAGCTGCAATTTGCTTACCAAAAAGGGAAATCCACAGTCACAGCACTGCACACACTCGTTGTCAATATAGAAAAGGCCCTAAATCAAAAAGAAATAGCCCTATGTTCCTTTATGGACATAGAGGGAGCCTTCGACAACGCAAATTACAAATCCATGGAAACAGCACTCGAAAAAAGAGGTGCAAACCCAATAATAACTCACTGAATAAGCCAAATGCTTAATCAGAGGATTATTAAAGCCTCGTTAGGCCAAGCTGAACTTAATGTCACAACAGTAAAGGGATGTCCGCAAGGAGGAGTTCTTTCTCCACTGCTATGGTCCCTACTAGTTGATGACTTGGTGCAGCACCTAAACAACAAGGGATTCATAACCATTGGTTATGCAGATGACATATCTGTTATAATAAAAGGCAACCATGAAAGGACACTAACGGACTTAATGCAAAATGCCTTGAACGCAACATGGGAATGGTGTAAAAAGGAGGGGCTGTCGATCAACCCTAACAAAACCACAATAATCCCCTTCACAAGAAAAAGAAAGTTAAAGTTTCCTGCATTGAAACTAAATGAAACAGTGATAGAACTAAAGGAAGAGGTCAAATATCTAGGTTTAACTTTAGATAAAAAACTCACTTGGGAATCACATATAAATAATATAACAAAAAAAGCCACGAAATCCTTGTGGACAACCAAACAATTACTAGGGAGATCCTGGGGCCTCAGCCCTAGTATGACTCTCTGGATATACACCCAAATGGTTAGACCAATCATACTGTATGGGGCACTACTATGGTGGAGCAAATCTATCCAACAAACAGCGATAACCAAACTGGGAAAAGTACAAAGGCTTGCTTGCCTATGTATCACAGGGGCTATGAGAACTACCCCAACAGCTGGCATGGAAGCACTCCTTAATCTCCCACCACTTCATATAGCAATCCAAGAGGAAGCAGCTACGCAAGCACTCATGCTACACATGAAAGTAAATTTCAAATGGGGCAACCTCACCGGTCACCTAAATATCCTAAACAAAATCAAAAACACCATAAGCATGGCTCAAGTTTCAGACCGCATTGACCCAACCCTCTGTTCCACAAAAGGATACTCAGTTACCTTTCCAGTGAGGATAGAGTGGAAAACAAACCCGAAATGGATGAATGATGATTCACAAAAATGGTACACTGATGGATCAAAAACACCTTATAGTGTAGGAGCAGGTGTAGTGGGGCCCAGAATCCACAAATCATACACTCTCACCAGGTACACCAATATCTTCCAAGCGGAACTATACGCAATAATGGAAGCAGTAAACATCATGCAACGCAGAAACCACAAGAGAGTAAGGATTAAAATACTCTCGGACATCCAATCAGTCCTAAAAGCTCTAGATAGCTATACATACAACTCAAAAACCCTCTTAGAATGCCACAAGGCACTCAATATTCTGGCATCCAAAAACAATGTTTCATTAATTTGGGTACCGGGACATGAGGGATATGACGGCAACGAAAAGGCAGACGTTCAAGCCAAAAAAGGGGCAGGTGAAAACTTCATCGGACCTAGTCCTATGTTCGGATTCAACAAAAACAACCTAAAACAAAAAATAAAATACTGGGCCAAAACTCTATTAAATCAGCATTGGAACAATGTAGAGGGTCTTAGACACTCCAAAAAGTTCCTAAGTTTCAACGCTAAAAGAGCCAACATGGCCCTCACGTTAAACAAAAAGAGCATTCGCACTCTAACAGGCGCCCTCACGGGTCACTTCACCTGCAACAAACACTTACATAAATTAGGCATAACTAACACCAGCACCTGCAGATTCTGCTGCGAAGATGAGGAGTCTATGGAACATCTCATTATCGAATGTCCGGGGTTGACGCATAGAAGGAAAAGGTTTTTAAACAAGTTCATGCTTACAGATGAAGACCTTCAATCACTCTCTCAGAAGGAGCTGGTACAATTCATAAGCATACTTAACAGTCAATAGACAGCATAGGGTGCACAATAGATCAATATGGTCGCAGTGCTAAAGGGCTACTCCTTAACCCTTTACAACCATTAACCATTAACCATTAATCCAATCCTACAGCTCATCGGTAGTGACGGTCATCGAAATGGAGGCTGCTGATGGCGTCAGAATCAAAATTGCCTCTAGTTCAATTAAATAAAGCAAAAAATCCTATCCTCTTAGGTAGAGCAATGAGCTCTCAAAATTAAGGGAAGAAGCCAGATCAAATTTTAGTCTCAGTTACTCAAAAGGAAATTGGCAACTCTACAGAAAATGTCGGAGACATCACAAAAGTGCAACTAGGGCCGCCAGGAAAGAGAGCTGGAGAGATTTTTGTTCTTCTATCGAATCTACCAGATTCTGCAAGGCTTAGCCTTACTTTGTCCAAAGATCATTCAATGGCTTCTTGGGTCAAGAAGTTAGATGGTACTTGGACTTCTACGGCAGAAGAATCTCTTGAATTTCTTCTTAAAACTCATTTTCCGAGATGTTGCGCTCGTGATGTTAGGAGAATCCGGCGGAGCCAATATGACCAACAGCATCTTGTCGATGTAATAATTACGAAAGAGAAGGTCGCATGGGTAATCAAATCATTCTCGCCTTTCAAATCTCCAGACCTTGATAGGATCTTTCCTAAGATGTTACAGAAAACTCTTGATAGTAATCTACTATGGCTAATGGAAATTTTCAAACCGTGTGTAAGCCTAGGTTTTATTCCAAACAGATGGAAACTTGTTAGAGTCGTCTTCATACCAAAGGCAGGTAGAAAAGACACGAATCAGCGAAAGACTTTAGGCCAATCAGTCTGTTCTTCTTCCTTTTAAAAACTTTTGAACGGCCTCTAGATATGCACATTAGAAGTTCGCTGGAGACCGCTAGTATATCAATTGCACAAAACTGCAGATACAGCGTTTTTCAATAGGTGCGCTTCAACTTTTTTCCGATAGGGAGGGCGAACGACGCAATATTTTTTATTTTTCGCTTGTCATTTGTAAACTTCATTAGTATACATTTCATCATGGAACGCTACACACTTGAGCACCGATTGCAAATCGTGCAAATTTTTTATGAAAATAATCGTTCTGTTGTTGCTACTTGATCCAGATTTTTTCCAAAAAATCATCTTCAGTGATGAAGCTCACTTTCGGCTCAATGGCTTTGTCAACAAGGAAAATATGCGTTACTGGGCAGAAAGCAATCCACACGTGATTCATGAGGCACCGTTGCATCCCGAAAAAATCACTGTTTGGTGCGGTTTACATGCCGGCGGCGTAATTGGCCCATATTTTTTCGTTGACGAGAACGATCGCCACGTTACTGTGAATGGAAATCGATACCGCGACACGATAAACGATTATTTTTGGCCGCAATTGAATGGTATGGACTTAGACGACATGTGGTTTCAACAGGACGGGGCCACAAGCCACACAGCACACGCTACAATTGATTTGTTGAAGAGTAAGTTCGATGAGCGCATTATTTCCAGAAATGGACCGGTCGAATGGCCGCCGCGATCGTGTGATTTGACGCCTCTAGACTAGTTTCTTTGGGGTTATGTGAAGTCATTGGTCTACAGTAACAAGCCGGCGACGATTTGTGAGCTCAGAGCCAATATTGAACGCGAAATTGCTGGAATTTCGGCCGATTTATGCAAAAGAGTGGTCGAAAATTGGGTTCAACGATTGGACTTCGTAAAACGTGCACGCGGTGGTCATGCAAAAGAAATCGAATTTCATACTTAAATGTATATGTTCAAACTCGATAATAAAAAAAAAATTAGTTAAAAAAGTCGAACCGTTTGTGTTTTATTCAAAAAAGTTTAAAAGTTGAAGCGCTCTTACTGAAAAACCCTATATAATTAAAAAAATCGATTTTGAGCCGAAGAACAAAATTGCCGATAAATTTTGAAAAAAAAATTATTTTCGGGCGAACAAAAAAATACGTTCATTATTTTCACCAGAGAGCAGTATATTTGAGTTACATTTAAATCGAAGAACATGTCCCGAATAGCCCGGTTGAATTGACATGGAAAGCATTCCCGCATATTTCACCCTTTTTATTTTCTCTGCTTTTATAAATATTACATCTGCCTTTAGAGAATAGAATGAGAGTGGTATTGATGGGCCAATGGACCAATACATAGCATTTAAAATAAGTGACTAACAAACAGTGCCAAATACGAATATGGTAATTGAAAATATACTTACTACTACTTATACATATGTAGATTTTACAAGATATGTTGGTGTCTAACAATTAAGCAGACTTTGGGTAGATTTCTGCTTACACATTGTATTGCCTCGACAATAGTATCGATGTCATGGCCGCGTTAGGTATGTATATCCCAAGGTGCATCACTCATGGCCCTAAGTATTTGAGACAGGTCTCGTTGCAGTAGTAGATTCAATTTTTTAGCGGTGTCCCAAACTTCCAGATTGGTGCAATTGTCGTCCGATAAACAAGTTTTTCATTTTGCTATGATAATTTGGACCAAGGTTGAAGCACCCAGTACAATTCATTAAAACGATTTTCAATTTCAACTCGGTTTTTCTTTATATGTGCCAATATGCATGTCGGAATTGTCACCGCTTATTTGTTCGGTGGTTGCCCTTCTGTTTGTGTAGTTTACTTGTATTGTTTTAACTGAAAGTGCTAATTTTGTGAACATCAATAAATCAATACCGAACTTGTTTCCAAATACAAAAAAGATTAAACATACGAGCAACAATATAAGTGCTAGTTAATAGTGCAACAACAATTGCCTGCGCGAATTATATCTTCTAAGTCGGCATATTTTAAATCATAAGAGAAGATATTATTTTTTTAAATAACTTCTTAAACAAAATCAATCGTTTTGATTGATGCGAATCTTAAGACTAACTTTCTTTGAAAATTCTCTATTAATATGTTAGATTTCAGTTTCTTTGTTGCATGTATTTCTTATCAATATTTGATTTTACAGAATACTTCTTTGTTCCATTTATTTATTATCTTAAACTAATATAAATGTTAAGACATGACTACATTGAATATATGGATTATCATCGCTATTTCTTAAAACAAATAATGATTCATATTTGTTAAATTTATTTCTTATCTCTAATGATACTTGTTTTTAAATGTAATATAAGATTATCGCAAAAAAATTCTCCTGGATCCTATGTTTTGTTTTATTTCAAGCCATATTTTTCTTTAATGGCTTCTAGTTCCACATGCTCAAATGTATTTTCAATTTTGTCGAGAATCTTAATTTTCTACTATTTTTTCTTAGATACAATATCACAAGATATATTACAGTGCTTACAAAAAAGAAAGTGCTTATTCCATAAAAACATTTCTATGATATTTTAATTATTTTATTTTGTTATTATTTTTCATTCATTCAATTAATTTACAATTTTTTTTTATTTTGAAGAAAAATCTTTCGTCGTTATTTTACAGTTGCACACTGATATTAAATGTGATTTTCTTGTCGTCACAATTTTGTAAAACAGTTTCATTTATTGGATGCTTAACAATTAAAGTTTCATCGTCCATGATTAGGATCTCGAATTTGTTATTATACTTTAACATACAATTTTGATATTATTCACAATTTTGGCTATTTTTCAAATCTGTTTCCTCTTCATAAGCATTTGATTATTTTGGTCCGTAACTTTTAAATGCTGTAAAATTTCTTGACGGTCATCCTCTCCCATGGTGCCGAATAGCCATTAATTTGTTTTCCCGACAATATTTAAAAGTCCTAATTTTTGTTTAAAATTCATTAGCGAAGGTTTAATTGATTTAACTTTGACTTTAAGTAGTTCTATTTCTTTGAGCAATAAATCCTTATGGAGAACGTCTAAATTTTCAATATTAGATTCGATTTGTGAGACTAATACATTTATTTCGGTTGGATCTATTAAATGTATTCCGGCATTTGTTTCGTTTATAACTTCCACTTCTCTTAGTTTAATTTGAGTGGAACCTGTTTCTTCCAATATTGTGAAAATTTATTTAGCCTTTTAATATTGGATGTATGGACATTTTTTATTTCCTTTTTATGAATTTAGGCTCTTCTTTATGACTCAACCTTTTGTAGTTTTTTATAAATCCTTCCATTCGATTCTCTGAATAGTTTTCTCGTTTTTGGGTGTGTGTGTAAAATGTGGTTAACTTTGATATATCCATTCGATTTATTATTAATTGGTTGTGTAGGCTTTGAAAATTTGTCAAGAACAATTATAAACGAGTATTTACTATTTACATAAGTATCGACATCAAGTTAGAGTCTCGGTTAAATGGAATTTATTTATTTTTCTTTTTATCCCTACCATATTTTCATCCAGAGCATAAGTCTGATTCATTTATAATTTCATGTATTTTTATATTTATTTGAAGACTAGCAAACCCGGCCCCCTTCGCTGGGCACACTAAAATAGAATAGATATGGTTTAGAACAGAAAATATATGGTTTTCATATTATTTATTTCTTTATTCTTTATTCAAGCGCTTTGGCATAAACAATATTTTTTGTTTTTCTATTCGTTTTTGAGTAAATATAAAATATAAATTGAAAATCAGGAAAAAAAAGATTGTTTTTAAATTTCAAATCAACGCATATGAATAAACAATCGTCTTTTTTCCTGATCATCCATGAATTTTTCGTTTCAATTTATTTGTTTTATTAAGCATTGGAGCTTTTTTAACCATTATCCATTTATATTTTTCAAAAAAAAAAAACGAAAAAATTGTTTTTTCCACGCACACATAATTTCATTCGGATTTCACATTAAATTCTCAAATTTCGTAAGATATTATTCACTGTTCCAAAATCCACTCCAAAAAAATTCACAAACAATTTTTACATGTTGCACTTACGTTTTTTCCTTATGGCATCCAAATCAGAAAGAAATATTGACACATTGTAACTCACACTGTCAATTTGACAGTTCAGTTCCGCCCCAAGCGTTAAAAAAGTAAGCGACATTATGGCTGGCTCAAAAGAACGCTGTACCCGTTGCCACTACTCCGAATTATAACCAAACTTTACGAAACCCATTTTCAATACTTACTTAACAATGTGCCTAAGTTTGGTTTAATTCGGTGCAAAGACACGGCGGGTCCACGTTTTGGCATATATTTCGAGACCCTAGTCATCAATAGGTATGAAAATTACCCCGTATTAATGCACTTATCAACAGCTTTCATTTGATACCCATATTGTACATACACAACCAAAGGTTACCCGGGTCCACGTTTTGACCTATATCTCGAGACCCCAGTCACGGAGCGGCATGAAAAATACTCTGTACTAAAGCATTCACCAACAGCTGCCATTTGATACCCATATTATACATACACGTCCGAAGGTTACCCGGGTCCACGTTTTGACCTATATCTCGAGACCCTATCCACCAATAGGTATCCAAACTATACGGAAACCATCTTCAATACCTCCTTAACAATGTGTGTAAGTTTGGTTTAATTCGGTGCAAAGACACGGCGGGTCCACGTTTTGGCATATATTTCCAGACCCTAGTCATCAATAGGTATGAAAATTACCCCGTATTAAAGCACTTATCAACAGCTTTCATTTGATACCCATATTGTACATACACAACCAAAGGTTACCCGGGTCCACGTTTTGACCTATATCTCGAGACCCCAGTCACGGAGCGGCATGAAAAATACTCTGTACTAAAGCATTCACCAACAGCTTCAATTTGATATCCATATTATACAAACACATTCTAGGGTCCACGTTTTGGTCTCTATCTCGAGACCCCAGTCACGGAGCGGCATGAAAAATACTCTGGACTAAAGCATTGACCAACAGCTTCCATTTGATACCCATATTGTACATACACATCCGAAGGTTACCCGGGTCCACGTTTTGACCTATATCTGGAGCCCTATCCACCAATAGGTATCCAAACTATACGGAAACCATCTTCAATACCTTCTTAACAATGTGTGTAAGTTTGGTTTAATTCGGTGCAGACACGGCCGGTTAGCGAACACACACAAAAAGTTGACTTTATTTTATATATAAGATTTTTTTCAGTTTGTGTCCGAAAAATCCAAATATCTTACGGAACCCTATTTTTTCCAAAATAAAATGTAATCCATGTTACTCTTGGATAATGTAGTTTTCGAATGGTGAAAGAATTTTTAAAATCGGTCCAGTAGTTTTTGAGCCTATTCGTTACAAACAAACAAACAAACAAACAAAGTTTTCCTCTTTATAATATTAGTATAGATGATAAACCTTGTGCTTCATGCCTTCGTAAGTTACAAGTATTCCAGAATGCGCATTTAGCTAATGACTTGGTTGATAATTAAAGACTTGCTTGTCTTTGAAAAATATAAATACTTATTTTTATAAATTTAATTTTAGGGTAGCTCTTAACACTATGTTAATACTGGACTGACTGCCAACATATTTGACAGTCGTATTTACACTTATACCTCATCTTACTGTTTTAGGTACACGACTTGTACCTGTATATTAGTTTCTTTGTTTGCTTTTTAGGAAAAACATGTTCATCTTTTGTTATTCTTAAAATACATATGTTTATCTTTTGGTATTATTAGATTCTATTTCACGATTTTTAAATAATCCCGTAATACCGACTCAGCTGATTGCTCTCTCACCACACAGTGTTGCCAAGCAGTACATTTCGAAATTATTTACAAAATAAAATTAGAAAAATTATAATTTTTCTTAAAATAACTTAGAAACACTGTTGAATAATGCTAATTATAGATAAATGAACTATTTGCATTTGTTGGTTTTTGGCTTTGGTTTATTGAACAATGAAAAATTGTAACTGGTAACGTGGATGTGTGAAAAAGTGTGTAAGCAAAAATATCAATGGCAACATTGTGTAGATACAACCAAACACATACACACACAAACCAATGTATTGTGTAAATACGTAATTAAAAGAACGCAGTTGTTCTCGGGGGTGAGTTTTTGTTCACGGTAAGGGACTGCGGTAAGGGACTGCGTACGGTGTTCACTGTTTTCAGCATTAAAATATGTTTGGATATGTCAGCCCTGCATGATTATACTTAGAATTTACTTAACTATTTTTATTTATTATTTGTGAATGAAGTCATTCCTTAACTCTCCCCTTCCTAAATTAAATCGTCCCGATTTATACCGAATTAATGTTTGTTCCTTATTCTTGCCTAATTTATTTTTACAGTTATTCACTCGAGTGTAAATATTGTTGCAAAGGGCAATTTCCTTATCGGTGAAAATTTTTACATGCTTAGTTCTAAATGGTGTGAATTTAAATAGTTTACAATAATTATTTATGATGGGATATTTGTAAATAGCAATGATAGGATTTTTAGTTCTTATTAAATATTTGTTCGTATGGTGTGGTAATTTTTTGTCAATTAGTTACCTAGAATAAAAATGTGAATTCGTCAAATAAATATGCATTGTCGGTTCTAGTTAGAATATATTTCCTGTTAGTTATGGTTGTTATTTTTTGTGTCTCCTTCTGCTTGAATTGCGATTATGATGACCATGGCTAGTAATATCAGGTAATTCACTGTCGGCTCCTGTAACTGTGTAATTTTTTACGTTGTCTTGTGAATAACTTTTCCCTCCTTAGTCAAAGTCGTGTCCTCACGATCTTCCTGCACTACGTACTTTTTGTAACGACTGTCGCTTTTACTTCTGATGTTAGTGCCGTAAAGACAAGCTGTGCACTTTTTGTTGTATGCCTTACATTGTTGTTTTATGTTCGGCCAATAGTATTGTTCTAATAGTTCGTTTTCATTATTTTTGTATCCCCTGTGTGCTCGTTCGTGTGTTTGTTTAACTAATTCTAACTGTCTACGAATTTTACATCTGTGAACGTGTTTTTTATAACTTGTCCGTATCTAAATAAATTCTCAGCTGTTGTATGTAATGCTGCGATTTTTTTCGGCTGCATAAACCTTTTTAATTCGGATATCAGATAATTTTCGTCAGTAAAGGTTATTGTGTGACGTATTATATTTTACTTTGAAATATAATACGCGAACGTGTCTTATTCTTTTGTGTGTTTGGTATCAATTCTATTTGGACACCGTAGGCATTTAGCGGTTGGCGTACTGCCTTGATTATGTCGTTGTATGAACTATCAGATGAGTGTACAGTACCTATAGAAGATGTATTAATTATTTGTCGTGACAAGGCGTCAGCTACAATATTCTGTGCGCCTGGTTTATACACGACTTTTGCTCCGTAATCTTCGATAATATTTTTCCATCTCTTAAGTTTATGATTCGGATTCTTATCCGATATGGCGTAAGTAAACGATTGATGGTCGGTACATATGGTTAAGTCGGCTATGCCGTATATGTAATTTCGTAATTTTTGTAGCGACCATATAATAGCGAGTAACTCTTTCTCGTTGGTACTTTAATTTTGTTCTGTGGTACTGAGTGTGCGTGATAAAAAAAAATGGATTTTTATTATGACTCAATACAGCTCCAATAGCTATATTGGAAGCGTCTGTAGAAAGTTCAAAAGCTTTCTTATAGTTTGGCTGGTATAATTCCACCTGCTGCTTTAAGCAGTTTTTCAGTTTATTTATGGCTTCTATGGCCGTTTGGTCTAAACTAATTTTAAAGCGGTTTGGTCTAAACTAAATGTAAAGTTAAGGGCTTAGCTAGAGCTGCATAACTTTGTACGAATTTTCTATAGTATCCAGTAAGTCCTAAGATTCCTCTAAGGTCTTTGGAGGTTTCTGGTATTAGGTAATTTTCTATCGTTTTTATTTTATTCGGACCTAAGTATTCTACCTCTTCCATGAAAAATGTTGACTTTTCATTGGACACCTTTAAAGAGGGATTATTTAATGCGTTAGAAATAATTCGTATGTGTTTCATATGCTCTTTATAAAATGACGAGTAAATGATTACATCGTCAATGTAAACATATGAGAATTTTACGATGAAGTCGCGCAGGCTATGGCGTATATGTATTTTCGTAATTTTTGTAGCGACCATATAATAGCGAGTAACTCTTTCTCGTTGGTACTTTAATTTTGTTCTGTGGTACTGAGTGTGCGTGATAAAAAATAAATTGAATTTTTATTATGACTCAATACAGCTCCAATGGCTATATTGGAAGCGTCTGTAGAAAGTTCAAAAGCTTTCTCATAGTTTGGCTGGTATAATTCCACCTGCTGCTTTAAGCAGTTTTTCAGTTTATTTATGGCTTCTATGGCCGTTTGGTCTAAACTAATTTTAAAGCGGTTTGGTCTAAACTAAATGTAAAGTTAAGGGATTAGCTAGAGCTGCATAGCTTTGTACGAATTTTCTATAGTATCCAGTAAGTCCTAAGATTCTTCTAAGGTCTTTGGAGGTTTCTGGTATTAGGTAATTTTCTATCGTTTTTATTTTATTCGGACCTAAGTATTCTACCTCTTCCATGAAAAATTTTGGCTTTTCATTGAACACCTTTAAAGAGGGATTATTTAATGCATTAGAAATAGTTCGTGTGTGTGTCATATGCTCTTTATAGGATGATGAGTAAATGATTACATCGTCAATGTAAACATATGAGAATTTACCTATGAAGTCGCGCAGGAGGTCATCCACACATCTTTGGAAAATAGATGGGGCGTTCTTCAATCCGAAAGGCATTCGAATGAACTCATAATTCACTCCATTCACACAAAACGCTGTTTTCTCTCTGTTACTTTCCTTTATCTTAATTTGATGAAACCCGGACCCCAAATCAAGTGTAGGGAAAGATTTGCCTTTCCCTAAGTTTTGCAGGGTAATATTTATGTCTGGTATTACGTATCTGTCTGTGATCGTATGTTCGTTAAATTTCCTAAAATCTAAATCGTCTTTTGGGCTTTCCGCTCTCATCTACACCTTTCTTATGTACGGTTAACATGGATGAATTGTATGGGCTGTAGCTTTTTTGTATTATTCCCTCTTTCAATAATTTGTGAATTTCCTTATTTACGAATTCTACGTCATTTATATTACTTGTATGTATATTGTTTGGTTCATATAGGATCCTTTGTATCTGTCCGTATGCTAGCTTCAATCCTTGTAAATTATATGGGTTGTACTATCGATTTAAATAAAAATTTCATGCATCTTTAAGGTAAATTAGAGCTATATCGTATTACTACGACTCCCGCCTTTAAGCCGCAGTAGGGATAAATCGTTGTTTCACATAACAGCCTGTGATGCAACACAGATATAATTGCGAGCCATCCGCAACAAAATCATCGGACAAGCTAATAAGGTGTTAAATATGCACGGAACCCCTCTTATTTGGGATGACATTAAACAAAACCTTATCCTACACTACTCAGATAACAGGACCGGAAGTTCTCTAATTAGAGACCTCCATAATATTCGCCAAAAATTTACAGCGAAATAATAGAGATCCAGGCAGCTCAACTTTACAACGTACAAATACACGAAAGGGACAAAAGGGTAGTAAGATCAAAGAAAGAACTTCATTCTGAAATGTGTCTAAATAGCTTTCTGATTAGAATAAGGGAACCACTAGGCTCGACCATATAAGAGAAGGGAGCTTTATAACCTTCAAAGCAACAACAATCTAGATTTACTACCACCAATCGCAGGTAACCAACAAAACTTAGAGCAGTACCAAGAAACAGAAGAAGATCATTCAAACATTGAGAACAACGCAAATTTTCGCGACTTTGCCTCTAACAACAGACAGGATATCTAGATATATGTAAAGAAGCATGGTAGCGAGTTAGGCTACAGTAATATCTCCTCCCCATTCGGACGACCTCTTAAATTCCTAATTGATACGGGAGCCTCCTCATCATGTATAAACCCAAAAGGCATTGACATCCTATCACAATTAGAATACAAAATAGATTTGGAAAAAAATTAGGTTGTAACAAAAAACTCAATAATTTCTTTAGAACTTAAGCCCAATTTCTTATCAGGGAAGCATATTATTCCTGATAATTCGAAACTTAGAAAAAACATTTCAGTACACGTGATGGACGGAGATATCTACATAAAAACAACTTTTATTACGCACAGTCTACACAGCCTACTTGAAATTATTAACATTTCGGACGAACATCAAATATTATACATAGAGCAGTCATTAAAAGTTACTAAATACAACTGTCATGAGTTCATAGAAGCCTTTAACTTCTAATCAATTGAAACAGGAAACTGTGAATACGATATTTTAGAAACACTTAAAACAGAGCATTTAAACGGTGAAGGAAAATTACACCTATTAAAACTCTGCCAAATTTATAAAGATATATTTTTTAAAGAAAATAGAAAATTGACTTTCACCAATCAAGTCAAGCATAATATAGCAAGAACGGGCGATATCCCTATACATACAAAATCTTATAGGTATCGACCCTCAAGTACACAAATCTGAAGTAAGAAAACAAATAGCAGATAAGTTAGAACGCCCAAGTTGTTCTTCCTGTAGTTCTCCTGTATGGATAGTGGCAAATGAAGGCTCTGCAAGTATGCCTCTAGGCCCTGAACCCCTTTCTAGGTGTCAATTCCGCATTTATTCAACTATGGATTGACGACTTCATGAGGTCTACGCATATAGAACGTTGGTCTGGGTTGAACTTGTGCAGAGTAGCCAAGTGCTGTGTGAAAAAACCAAACAGGAAAATAGCGACCATTCTCCTAAAACTCAGAAGAAAGGATCTGGGAGTACTGGTGTGCGTAATCACAAGGTACAACGTCTGTGGTCAGCATACGACTCCCATGAGGGTCGTAAACAGCCCGATATGCCTATCCTGTCATGAGAATGTCGGCACTGCAGAGCATTTTCTCAGTAGCTCTCCTGTATTTTCCAGAATCAGACTCAGGATATTGGGTTGCGATATACGGAGTATGGACAAAATTCATACTCTTCCGGATCTCTTAAAATTCATCAATGAATCCAAGAGATTTGTGGAAGAGTGACCTCAAACTAATTTATCCGTTTTACCATCCACTTTTTATCTCTCCTATCTCTATTCTTCCTACTGATATCTATCCGGGTGTAGTACAAGGTCTACTGACTGAGTGTTTGGAGTGTACAAATCTAATCTGATCTAATCTAAGGGATACTTCCAAAAAAACTCGATGCGAGCGGTTAACAAAAATGACGGCTGGTAATAGATTATAGGAAACTTAATGAGAAGAGCATATCCGATAGGTATCCCCTCCACAATACGAGTATAAGCGAAATTCTAGACAAATTAGGTAAATGTATGTACTTTACCACACTTGATTTGGCAAGTGGGTTTCACCAAATTTAGATGCATGATAAAGTTGAGTGTGAGTAAAGGCTGACATCACTGCCATCCAAGAGATGCGATGGACGGGGCAAGGTAAGAAAAACATAGGACCTTGCGACGTCTACTACAGCTGCCATGTAAAGGAGCGCAAATTCGGTGTCGGATTTGTTGTGGGAGAGAGACTTCGTCGCCAAGTACTGTCGTTCACTCCGGTGGACGAGCGTCTCGCAACAATCCGCATCAAAGCGCGATTTTTTAACATCTCGCTAATTTGCGCCCACGCCCCGACGGAAGAGAAGGACGATGCGACCAAAGATTCCTTCTATGAGCGCCTGGAACGTTCCTATGAGCGCTGCCCCCGCCACGACATAAAAATCGTGCTTGGCGACTTCAACGCCAGGGTGGGCAAGGAGGGAATTTTTGGTCCCACAGTCGGAAAATTCAGCCTACACAACGAAACATCCGGTAAAGGACAGAGGCTGATCGACTTCGCCGCGGCCCGAAACATGGTAGTCTGCAGCACCAGATTCCAGCATAAAAAGATACACCAAGCTACCTGGCTGTCTCCTGATCGAAAAACGCGAAACCAGATCGATCATGTTGTGATAGATGGAAGACACGCTTCTAGTGTATTAGATGTACGCACGATCCGAGGACCCAACATCGACTCGGATCATTACCTTGTTGCAGCCAAACTGCGCACACGCCTCTGTGCAGCAAAAAACAAACATCTACCTACGCAAAGAATGTTCGACATCGAAAAGCTGCAATCACAACAGACAGCCAGAAGATTCGCCACTCGACTCTCACTCCTGCTCTCGGAGAGCACTGCCCAACACACCGGCATGCGCGAGCAATGGAGCAACATTTCTCGTTCCCTACGTACCGCCGCCGAAGAAGAAATCGGATTCCGGCGAGCCCGAAAAAACAATTGGTACGACGAGGAATGTCATGCTGCCGCCGAAAGAAAAGATGCCGCCTATAGAGCCACGCTGCGATCGGGCGCAACGCGAGCCATGTGGGATCGCTACAGAGAGCAGAAAAAGGAAGAGAGACGTATTATCCGACAGAAGAAACGAGAGGCCGAAATACGTGAGTGCGAGGAGCTTGAGATGCTGGCCAATAGGAACAACGCCCGAAAATTTTACCAGAAAGTTCGGCGGCTTACAGAAGGTTTTAAGACCGGGGCGTTGTCCTGTAAGAACAAAGACGGCGATCTGGTGACTGACGTACAGAGCAATCTTAAATTATGGAGGGAACACTTCTCGAACCTGTTAAACGGTGACAGCTGCGCATGTCATAGAGAATGTGAAGATCCCGATACCCCAATCGTTGACGACGGAATTGTCGTTCCGTTACCCGACCATGACGAGGTGAGAATAGCAATATCACGGTTAAAGAACAACAAAGCCGCGGGCGCCGACGGACTGCCGGCTGAGCTATTCAAACATGTCGGCGAGGAGCTGGTAAGGTGCATGCATCAGCTCCTATGCAGAATATGGTCGGATGAAAGCATGCCTGCCGATTGGAATTTAAGTGTGCTCTGTCCAATCCACAAGAAGGGCGATCCCGCAATTTGTGCCAATTACCGCGGGATTAGTCTTCTAAATATCGCCTATAAGGTTCTAGCGAGCGTATTGTGTGAAAGGATGAAGCCCACCGTCAACCAACTGATTGGACCTTATCAGTGTGGCTTCAGACCTGGAAAGTCTACCATCGACCAAATATTCACAATACGCCAAATCTTGGAAAAGACCCATGAAAGGAGAATCGACACACACCATCTTTTCGTCGACTTCAAAGCTGCATTCGCACTCGCGTATCGGCACCCACGTCACTGTTGACAGTTATAATTTTGAGGTTGTAAAAGACTTCGTGTATTTAGGAAGCAGCATTAACACCGATAATAATGTCAGCCTTGAAATCCAACGTAGAATCTCTCTTGCCAACAAGTGCTACTTTGGACTAAGTAGGCAATTGAGCAGTAAAGTCCTCTCTCGACGAACAAAACTAACACTCTACAAGACTCTCATCATGCCCGTCCTAACGTATGGCGCTTGGACGATGACAACATCCGATGAAGCGACGCTTGGAGTGTTCGAGAGAAAGATTCTGCGTAAGATTTTTGGACCTTTGCACGTTGGCAACGGCGAATATCGTAGACGATGGAACGATGAGCTGTATGAGCTTTACGACGACATAGACATAGCGCAGCGAATAAAGATCCAGCGGCTTCGTTGGCTGGGTCATGTCGTCCGAATGGATACAAACGCTCCGGCTTTGAAAGTATTCGATGCGGTACCAGCTGGTGGTAGCAGAGGAAGAGGAAGGCCTCCTCTGCGTTGGAAAGATCAGGTGGAGAAGGACTTGGCTTCACTTGGTGTGTCCAATTGGCGCCGGTTAGCACGAGAAAGAAACGACTGGCGCGCTTTGTTAATCTCGCCAAAATCGCGTAAGCGGTTATCGCGCCAATTAAGAAGAAGAAGAAGAAGAAGATAAAGTAAGTTAGTTTTCGATAAGCTTCGATCATCCAACCTTAAAATTCAAACAGATGAATCCGATTTTCTAAAAACAGAAACAAAGTTTCTAGGGCATATTATATCAACAGAGGGAATAAAACCCAATCCGCCAAAAATTGATGTTATAAAAAACTTTCTAATCCCTCGAACCAAACCCCTAACGGAATGCCTCAACAAGGGTAAAAACATAAACTTTAATGAGTGTTCGGGCCTCTCTTTATAATTCATCGTCGCCGGCCTACTTCCAACTGTCGTTACAGCTATCAAATTTACAATCACACTCTCTCATTACTGCAGTTGTTGTTGTCGTCGCTAACGTCGCAATTGTCTTCGCTGGAGCTCCCGTTTAGTGCGGAGTCACACTGTGCATTTTCACCGGAGCGGTTGAAATGCATGCGTTTTCACCGCACCGGATCGACCGGTCACACTGTACGGTCAGTCAGCGTCAATCTGCGTTAGTCTGCTGCATTCTGTAAGCACAACAAGATGTCCCGGAAAATTTAGAGAAAAAAAATAATTGCAATTTCGCTATTGGAAGCGGATTATTGAGAGAGCCAGTGAATCGCCAACACTGGGTCCATCCATTCTTTTCTCATCGTGAATCAACTGAGAAATTTCGACGGTTTTTCGAAAATATTCGCCAACTTCTATCCACGCTTTTTCTCTTGCATTCTTATCACTATATTCTTTTGCACTTTTATCCCAAAGGGCCGGCTTTTCTTGAATGCAAGTTATAAATTTATCCGTATCGAACATGATTGCAAAACGCTGCGTTTGAACTGCACAGTGTGACGGTATTCGTAAGAATACTTGTGTCGTCGATGTCTTCCGGTCTTACGGTCAAGCCGGATCGCCGCAGCAAGTTGCGGCAACCGTCCGGTAGGTGCGGCGACAACGCATAGTGTGACAACTGTCATACAAACGCGTACGTCATTGCCATCAACGCACAGTGTGACTCCGCACTTACTTACATCCACTATCTTCGCACCTTCCTTTATGCATTTTTTTGCCCAACAGTATTAGCCAAAGTTTTTCGAACTATTTTCGCTCATTGTATTTTTTCCTGCTATTTCAGAAAATAATACGATATGTGTCCTTCATATTGCAGCAGGTGAAATAGCAGGACCTTTCCAATATACCATAAGCGTCTTGGCTTATAAAATTTTTAACCGCTTGTTTTTTAATATTTAAAATCGTAGGTTCTTTATTGTGACTGCTCGCAAGCCACTCACGTGGGTAATGAGTTTAAAAGAGCCTAATTCAAAACTGGTCAGGTGGCGCCTCAAACGGGAAAAATTCGACTATGAGATAGTACACAAGAAAGGAAAATTAAATACAATTGCTGATGCCCTAAGTCGAATAAAAATAGATACACCTAAATTATCAGAAAGGAGGATGGTTCTATATGAAGAAGTCCACGCAAGTGGGGAAAGTTACTTGGGAGTGGCTCGGACGATTCTTATGCATATGGTTCAAGCAGCTCACAACGTCCGGGATTAGCCCACGTATCCCCTGGATAGTTTTTAAACACCCGTTCGGGAGTGAGCTAACGTGAGAAGGCGAAACATTCCAGGATAGCTGCTTGTGCGCTGGGTTTGGAGCCCGCTACCAATAGCCTGCAGCACCAGATTCCAGCACCAATCCATTTGGCTGTCACCTGATCGAAAAACGCGGAACCAAATCGATTATATTGTGATAGATGGATGACACACTTCTAGTGTATTAGATGAACGTTCGATCCTGAGACCTAACATCGATACGGATCACTACCTTGTTGCAGCCAAACTGCGCACACGCCTCTGTGCAGCAAAAAAAGTACATCTCCTCACGCAAAGAATGTGCAACGTCGAAAACCTGCAATCCCAACAGACAGCCAAAAGATTTGCCACACGCCTCTCACCCCTGCTCTCAGAGAGTACTGTCCAACAACCCGGCATGCACGACCAATGGAGCAACATTTCTCGTTCTCTACGTACCGCCGCCGAAGAAGAAATCGGATTCCGGCGAGCCCGAAAAAACAGTTGGTACGACGAGGAATGTCATGTTCCCGCAGAAAGAAAAGATGTTGCCTATAGAGCCACGCTGCGAACGGGTGCAACACGATCCATGTGGGATCGCTACAGAGAGCTAAGAAAGTAAGAGAGACATCTCATCCGACAGAAGAAACGAGAGGCCGAAATAAGCGAGTGCGAGGAGCTTGAGATGCTGGCCAACAGGAACAACGCCCGAAAATTCTACAAGTAAGTTCGGCGGCTTACAGAAGGTTTCAAGACCGGAGAGTTTCCCTGTAAGAACAAAGACGGCGAACTGCTGACTGGGATCCAGAGCATACCAAAATTATGGAGGGAATAATTTCGAACCTGTCAAACAGTGAAAGCTGCGCATCACGTCAACGACGAAATTGTCGTTCCACTACCCAACCACGACGAGGTGAGAACAGCGATAACGCAACTAAAGAACAACAAAGCCGCGGGCGCCGACGGACTGCCGGCTGAGCTATTCAAACATGTCGGCGAGGAGCTGGTAAGGTGCATGCATCAGCTCCTATGCAGAATATGGTCGGATGAAATAATGCCTGCCGATTGGAGTTTAAGTGTGCTCTGCCCAATCCATAAGAAGGGCGATCATGCAATGTGTGCCAATTACCGCGGGACTAGTCTTCAAAATATCGCCTATAAGGTTTTAGCGAGCGTATTGTGTGAAAGGATGAAGCCCACCGTCAACCAACTGATGGGACCTTATCAGTGTGGCTTTAAACCTGGGAAGTCTACCATCGATCAAATATTCACAATACGCCAAATCTTGGAAAAGAACAATGAAAGGAGAATCGACGCGCACTATCCTTTCGTCAATTTCAATGCTGCATTCGACAGTACGAAAAGGAGTTACCTGTATGCTGCGATGTCTGAATTTGGTATCCCCGCAAAACTAATACCGCTATGCAAGATAACGTTGCTCAATACGATCAGCACCGTCAGAATTGGGAAAGACCTCTCCAAGCCGTTTGATATCAAACGAGGTTTCAGACAGGGTGACTCGCTGTCCTGTAACTTCTTAAACTCGATGTCGGACAGGATCGTACGTGCCGCAGAACTTAGTCGCTCAGGCACAATATTTTATAAGAGCGTACAATTGTTGGCGTATGCCGACGGTGTTGATATCATCGACCTTAACAACCGCGCTGTTAGTTCTGCCTTCCAAACTGGATAAAGAGGCAAAGCGAATGGGTTTGGTGGTGAACGAGGACAAAATGAAGTACTTCCTGTCTTCAAACAAACAGCGCACTCGCGTATCGGCACCCACGTCACTGTTGACAGTTATAATTTCGAGGTTGTAAAAGACTTCGTTTATTTAGGAAACAGTATTAACACCTATAATAAAGTCAGCCGTTAAATCTAACGTAGAATCTCTTGCCAACAAGTGCTACTTTGGACTAAGTAGGCAAATGAGTAGTAAAGTCCGACTATACGAGGCTCTTATCATGCCCATCCTAACGATGAAGCGACGCTGGGAGTGTTTGAGAGAAAGATTCTGCGCAAGATGTTTGGACCTTTGCACGTTGGCAACGGCGAATATCGCAGACGATGGAACTATGAGCTCTATGAGCTTTACGACGACATAGACATAACGCAGCGAATAAAGATCCAGCGGCTACGCTGGCTGGTTCATGCCGTCTGAATGGATACAAACATTGAAAGTATTTGATGCGGTACCAGCTGGTGGTAGCAGAGGAAGAGAAAGTACTTGGCTTCACTTGGTGTGTCCATCTGGCGCCGGTTAGCATGAGAAAGAAACGACTGGTGTGGTCGGCCGAAATCGCGTAAGCGGTAATCGCGCCAATTCAGAAGAAGAAGTAGTTTCAGAAATAAACGTAAATGTAATTGCTTCAAATAAAGGTACGTCTGTTACCACAGTATCTACAGCTTATATTCGAAAAATCATCCGAAACTCCAGAAATGTCAGTTATCATGCCATTTAAACACAAACAACGTAGGATATTCAGGAAATTTTTATATACAGAAGAAATATGATTAGATATCTTAAAAATTTGTTTGAATCCGAATAAGTTGTCCGCTATATTCGCTGACGATGACACTTTTGGAATTATTCAGTCCGTTTATTCAAAATGTTTTTCAAATAATAAAATGTTTGGTTAAACAGTGTAAAGAAATATTGTACGACATAACAGACAATGACAAACAAGAGGAACTAATAAAGAATTGCCATGAAAATAATAAGCACCGCGTAATTAACAAAATGCTTCTCCATCTTATAAGACAATTTCATTTCCCTTTTATGAAAAACAAAATAACACAGATAGTCAACAACTGTGACAAATGCCAAACCATTTAATACGAGAGAAATCCCCCAAAACCCTTGTTTGAAAAACCGGAAACCCCCTTCAAGCCTTTAGATACAAATGCTAACAGTTATTGACAAATTCTCAAAATTTGCTGCAGGATACACACACCCATCAAGACATTCTGTATGTATACTAAAATCTCTAAAACATTTTATTAATCTTTACGGTATTCCAAGAAAAATAGTTGCTGACCAAGGCTCGTAGTTCACAGCCAATATTTTCAAAGAATTTTGTAGGCAAATCCGAATTCACTTGCATATTACCTCATTTCAACAGAGCACGAGCAACGCTCCTGTAGAAAGACTACATTCCACCCTAACGGAAATATACAGAATTGTGTTAACTACCAGAAAAGAGTATTACCTCAACGAAGACCATGAAGACATACTTCCGGAAATGCTGATCACTTACAACTCAATACACAGTACTACCAAATTGACCCCATTCGAACTTTTTTTCGGTACAACCTTTAAATTTAATAATACTGTCACTTTCAACAACGAACACGAATACATTACAAAACTTAACGAATTGCAAAACATTTTATACCCACAAGTCAAAGAAAAAATGGAAAATGCTACTAGTAATATGATAAACAAACTAAACGAAACCCGCTCAGACCCGGAAAATTTCGAAAATCAAACCATTTATCGAAAAAAGGAAAAACGTAAAAAAATTACACCCAGATTTACAAAACATAACAACAATTTCACGAGCCAAAATTAAAAAAGATACACCCAAAACTAAAAACCTCTCATTAAACTTTTTTTTATCCATAGGATACCGCTAGCATTTCCTTAAACGATAGACATAACAGAAATAAGCAACCAGCAGAAAGCAGTTAGATTCCGATAAGGACCCGCAAGGATAATCACAAATCACAATAACCTCATACATATTGGTCATTGCTGGCAGTCTTTGTAGGGGGAACAACGCAGAGGCCTTCGTGGACTCTGTGCCGTAACTGCAAGACTGTCGGAAGTGCGACTATTTCTCCCCGTGGTGGCCACTGGAAACAGGATATCCCAGCACGGTCATGTCTCTGTTGAGGTCCTGGCTAATATGGCCGCCAACCTGAAGGAGTACAATGGTAGAGTAAACTACCGATTCATCCAAGTGACCCTCAGGCTGAAAGCTGGAGACATAACGACGGAGGAGTTAGTTGACCAAATGGAGGCAGTGGAGTTAGAAGAAGAGGTCTAGTGCAGTATTGCTAAACCCACAATCAAACCCTCATAATTGGATGCAACGCAAACTCCCACAATGTGGCACGAGGTAGCACATATTCAAATAACAGAGGTGAGTCACTCCTTGAATTTTTATTACTTAGTAACACAACAGAAGTAAACAGGGATTATTTACCCACTTTTGTAAACGCAATACGACAAGGGGTACTCGATTCAACTCTAATTACTAAAAAATATTTGAATATGATCAGTAACTGAAGAGTCTCGGATGAGGACTCAATGTCTGGGGTGGTAAAGTTTTCCACATTTTACAGAAGCCCAAAAACAGCAAACTGGAAAAGATACAATGAATGTCTTTCAGCTAAGCTTAATAACAGCGTAAGCAACATAACATCAACAGAGGAGCTAGAAAAGGCAGTATCAGCCATGACTGACCCAAAAATATAGCCTCATACCAAGACTGTTGTTCACTAAAAATGAAATCCTCCACGAAGAGGGTCCCCTGGGGGAAACACGAACTTGAAAAACTTCGGAGAGCAACGAGGAAACTATTCAACACTGCAAAGAAAACAAATAAATGGGGCGAGTATAGGAAATCTCTTACTAACTATAACAAAGAACTAAGGAAATCCAAACGAAACTCTTGGAAAAACTTCTGCGAGGATCTAAAAGATACTCCAGCAACAGCCAGAATTCAAAAATCACTTTCCAAAGGTGACTCAAGTCCCATAGGTACACTAAAAGGTCCAAACAGAACTATTACCAACACATTCTTAGAAACTCTACAGCTTCTTTTAAAGACTCATTCCCAGATTGTAATTGTCATGACTTATCAATCGACAATAGTCTAGACATGGTAACTCACCATCAACGGAGATCGATGGTCTCATTTGTCAACAAAATCATAAATCATAAATTTTGGAAGGAACTTAATGTAACAACAGTAAAAGGATGTCCGCAAGGAGGAGTCCTTTCTCCACTGCTAAGGTCCCTACTAAATAGTTGATGACTTGGTGCAGCACCTAAACAATAAGGGATTTATAACCATTGGTTATGAAGATGACATATCTGTTTTAATAAAAGGCAATCATAAAAGGACACTAACAGACTTAATGCAAAATGCCTTGAACGCATCATGGGAATGGTGTTAAACGGAGGGGCTGTCGATAAACCCTAACAAAACCACAATTATCCCCTTCACAAGAAAAAGAAAGTTCGAATTTCCTATATTGAAAATAAATGAAACAGTGATAGAGCTAAAGGAAGAGGTCAAATATCTAGGTTTAACCTTAGATAAAAAACTCACTTGGGAGTCACATATAAATAATATAAAAATCAAACCCACGAAATCTTTGTGGACAACCAAACAATTACTAGGGAGATCCTGGGGCCTCAGCCTTAGTATGACTCTCTGGATATACACCCAAATGGTTAGACCAATCATACTGTATGGGGCACTACTATGGTGGAGCAAATCTATTCAAAAAACAGCGATAACCAAACTAGGAAAAGTACAAAGGCTTGCTTGCCTTTGCATCACATGGGCTATGAAAACTACCCTAACAGCAGGCATGGAAGCACTCCTTAATCTCCCACCACTTCATGCTGCACATGAAAGAAAATTTCAAATTAGGCAACCTCACCGGTCGCCTAAATATCCTAAATATAGTCAAAAACACCATGGCTCAAGTTTCAGACCACATTGACCCAACCCTCTGTTTCACAAAAGGATACACATTTACCTTTCCTGAGAGGAACGAGTGGAAAACAAACCCAAAATGGATGAATGATGGCTCACAAAAATGATACACTGATGGATCAAAAACACCTTCTGAAGTAGGAGCAGGAGTAGTGGGGCCCAGAATCCACAAATCATTCACTCTCACTAAGGACACCAACATCTTCCAAGCAGAATTATACGCAATAATGGAAGTAGCAAACATCATGCAACGTAGAAACCACAAGACAGTAAAGGTTAGAATGCTCTCGGACAGCCAATCAGTTCTAAAAGCTTAAGGTAGCTATACCTACAACTCAAAAACTCTCTTAGAATGCCACAAGGCACTCAATAACCTGGCATACCAAAACAATGTCTCATTAATTTGGGACGATTTAGTACGCATTGTAACTAAATAAATATACGATTGGATTCCTGATAAATGTTACCATAATACAATACATTTTTGTATCTTGTATATAAATGGTTCGTTCGTTCGCACACCATTGCTAAAAGGCATGTACAATCAGTCTGACACAAGCATGACCGCCATAACCTAAAAACTATTTGGCCAATTTCATTCCAACAAACTTCTATGTTATAATATTTATATCTATACTAATATTATAAAGAGAAAAAATTTGTTTGTTTGTAATGAATAGGCTCAAAAACTACTGGACCGATTTTAAAAATTCTTTCACCATTCAAAAGCTACATCATCCACGAGTAACATGGATTATATTTTATTTTGGAAATAGGGCTCGAGATATAGGTCAAAACGTGAACCCGGGTAACATTCGGATGTGTATGTACAATATGGGTATCAAATGGAAGCTGTTGGTGAATGCTTTAGTTCAGAGTATTTTTCATGCCCCTCCGTGACTAGGGTCTCGAGATAGAGACCAAAACGTGGAGCCTAGAATGTGTTTGTACAATATGGATATCGAATTGAAGCTGTTGGTGAATGCTTTAGTACAGAGTATTTTTCATGCCGCTTCGTGACTGGGGTCTCGAGATATAGGTCAAAACGTGGACCCGGGTAACCTTTGGTTGTGTATGTACAATATGGGTATCAAATGAAAGCTGTTGATAAGTGCTTTAATACGGGGTAATTTTCATACCTATTGATGACTAGGGTCTGGAAATATATGCCAAAACGTGGACCCGCCGTGTCTTTGCACCGAATTAAACCAAACTTACACACATTGTTAAGGGGGTATTGAAGATGGTAAACTTACACACATTGTTAAGTAAGTATTGAAAATGGGTTTCGTAAAGTTTGGTTGCAATACGGAGCACTGGCAACGGGTACAGCGTTCTTTTGAACCAGCCATAATGTCGCTTACTTTTTTAACGCTTGGGGCGGAACTGAACTGTCAAATTGACAGTGTGAGTTACAATGTGTCAATATTTCTTTCTGATTAGGATGCCATAAGGAAAAAACGTAAGTGCAACATGTAAAAATTGTTTGTGAATTTTTTTGGAGTGGATTTTGGAACAGTGAATAATATCTTACGAAATTTGAGAATTTAATGTGAAATCCGAATGAAATTATGTGTTCATGGAAAAAAATTTTTTTTTCGTTTTTTTTTTGAAAAATATAAATGGATAATGGTTAAAAAAGCTCCAATGCTTAATAAAACAAATAAATTGAAACGAAAAATTCATGGATGATCAGGAAAAAAGACGATTGTTTATTCATATGCGTTGATTTGAAATTTAAAAACAATCTTCTTTTTTCCTGATTTTCAATTTATATTTTATATTTACTCAAAAACAAAAAATATTGCTTATGCCAAAGCGCTTGAATAAAGAATAAAGAAATAAATAATATCATATATTTTCTGTTCTAAACCATATCTATTCTATTTTAGTGTGCCCAGCGAAGGGGACCGGGTTTGCTAGTATTATATATATACGCAATAGCGGTTGTTCGATAAGTTTTGCAGTTCGATAAGAGAGGACATTGCATAGTTGGTTGGTTAGAGTTGTGATCCATGCAGAATTCAACTAGCGCTTCCGCACTATTTTGTTGCCACATCCTCGTTACCAACTCAATTAACGGTTAATTACAGCATGACTATATCCAGTTTGGGTGGTTTAAGTACCTTATTAGATTGTTGACATCCAAGCTAGACAGTTTTTCGAGACTCTCGAAAAGCGGTTTATCCAGGGTTAACATTCAGTCCTTGCATAGGACGGTTGTTTGCAACTGTGACAGTATACGTTCTGCATAAGGGTTACTCATGGCAGATCCTCCTCTTGCCAGTTCATCTGCTTTTTTGTTACCTTCAACATTCCGATGTCCAGGGGCCCAGATTAAGGCAACATTATGGTTTTCATTCAAGGTGGTAAGGCTATTCCTACTTTGTTTCACTGTCCAACATCTTCAGTTTAGTCTATATTTTAACCATGAATCGTCTTACAAACGAACAACGCTTGCAAATCATTGAATTTTATTATAAAAATGCGTGTTCTATGAAGAAAGTTTAAAGTTGAAAAATTGTGTTCAGCGACGAAGCTCATTTTTGGGTCAATGGGTACGTAAATAAGCAGAATTGTCGATTTTGGAGTGAAGATCAGCCAGAAGAATTGCAAGAGCTACCAATGTATCCAAAAAAGGTCACAACTTGGGGCGCTTTATGAGCTGGAGGTATCATTGGACCGTACTTATTCAAAGATGCTGCGAATCGCAACGTAACTGTGAATGGTAAGCACTACCGTGAAATGATATCCAACTTTTTTTTGCCCAAAATGCAAGAGCTTGACTTGCATGGCATGTGGTTCCAGCAAGACGGTGACACATTCCACACAGCACGCGTAACAATGGACTTGTTGAGAGGCGAGTTCGGTGAACATTTTATTTCACGTTCGGGACCTGTCAATTGGCCACCCTGATCGTGCGATATAACGCTTGTAGATTATTTTTGTGGGGCTATGTTAAAGCTCATGTCTATTCAGATAAGCCTGCTTCAATTAAAGCATTGGAAAACAACATTAAAACATTTATATGTGAGATACCGGCCGAAACATTGGAAAGAGTATGCCAAAATTGGACTAAACGGATGGACCATTTGAAGCGCAGTCGCGGTCAACATTTGCATGAAATAATCTTCAAACATTAAATTATATGGACTTTACTATCGACTTGAATAAAAATTTCGTGAATTTTTCTGAATATTACGTGTGTTTTTTTGAAAAACTTTCCTATAGCTTTAAAAAAATCACCCTATAGTTTTAAGACTAAGTGCCTTTAGAGTTGCCTGTGCTTTCAGGACAGTGTCGTATGAAACAGTATGTGTCATATCGGGTATCATGCCGCCTTCGAACTGGGTAGAGTCTACAACAAAGCCAAAAGCCTAAACAAGCGACCAACGGCGGAAGAGCGTAAGGAAGAAAGGCAAGGGAGCATAATTGAAGAATTCCAAGATTATCCTTGTTTGTGTTTTGTTTTTAATTTTCAGAGCATTCTTATTAGGTTAAAAGAACCCGTTCCTTTTTCAGACTAAACATACTCCTGGTACCTCTCCTCATAAAAAAGATCTCCGGAGCCCATCAGGGTGGCCTTCTTCTGTCCTAGATGTGTTTAAAGCAGAGTTATATATACTATATATATTTTGGTTGCACTATGGGCACTGGGGAAAATAACCGGTCATTGATATTATTTAAGAGAGTACAACAGACCAGCGTGGTATCCAAGATCGGAGAAAAGGGGGCATATCCCCATGGTTGGTTATATCTAAATTATAGGTTAGTATAAAATCCAGAAACTAAACATTTCGCGTGTTGGGGTTGCTAGATCTTTAAAGTAATTGGTACTTTTTCCGATAGGGTTTTTTTACAGATCAAAAAGTATCACGAATTTTGAGTTTTCGCATTTCGATATTCGTATATAAGAATTTCGATTTTTTTGTGGCGATATGTTGGTACTCATGTCTCTCACTCATGTCGGCGAGTTCGATCATATTGAATTTTCAGTTAATTGTTGACAGCTGCTTTGTTTCCACGTGTTTCGACTCGTCTTCGATTTTTACCTATTCAAAAAGATGGATCAAAGAACCCGTATCAAGTTTTGTGTGAGAAACGAAATTAAGTGCGCGGATGCACTCCGAATGTTGACTGTGTCATACGGAGAAGCTACTTTGGACTAAACTAACATTTACCGGTGGTACAAAATGTTCTCAGAAGGCTGAGAAGATGTGAACGAGGAAAAAATTTGCTCTTGCATCACGATAACGCCCCTGCTCACACTTCGTTGCTTGTGCGCTACTTTTTGGCCAAAAACAACACACTAATGATGCCACAGCCACCGTATTCCACAGATCTGGCCCCCTGTGACTTTTTCTTGTTCCCGAAGCTGAAGAGGCCCGTGAAAGGATGACGCTACGCTACGATTGACGAGATAAAGACGGCATCGAAGGAGGAGCTGAACAAGATAAAAAAAATGATTTTTTGAAGTGCTTCGAAGATTGGAAAAAACGTTGGCACAAGTGCATAATATCTCATGTGGATTACTTTGAAGTGGACAAAATAGATATTAATGAAAAAATAAATATTTTTTGAAAAAAGTACAAAATTCGCGATACTTTTTGAACACACTTCGTATGTAATTTTTTCAGTATTCATTGACATTTCAGCATGGAAAGACTTACGCCTCAACAACGTTTACAAATCGTGGTATTATATTACGAAAATTGACGCTCCGTGAAAAGTGTTTATCGCGCGCTCAAGCCAACAATTTTGTTCAGCGATGAAGCCCATTTTTGCTTAATGAAGAGCAACGCGAAACCATTGAAGAACAGCAAATACATCCTTTGAAAACAAGCGCTTGGTGCGGCCTATGGGCTAGAGGAATCATCTGGCTATATTTCCTCAAAGACGGGGCTGGCGCCAATGTAACAGTGAATGACGAACTCTATCGCGTTATGATAAACAATTTTTTGATACCGGAAGTTGATGCCCGTGATCTGCACAACATTTGGTTCCAACAAGATGACGTTACTTGCCATATAGCTCGTGAAACAATGGATTTAGTGCATTTTCGGAGAGCAATTATCTCCCATCTCGGACCAGGGGATTGGCAAGCAAGATCGTATGTAAACTCTAAATGCTTTGTGGATAAGCTTCGATCGAGGCGTTGTAAGTGAACATTATTAAAGTTATTCACGGGATACCGACCGAAGTCCTCCAGCGAGTCATTCTAAATTGTTGAAATGGATTATATTTCAAAAATAAGTATCATGACTGGTTCTGCACAAAACTAATAAAGGCTGATATTTGTATTTTTGTTGCTTTATTTCTATTCAAAATCCGAAACCTCAAAATTGATCACCCTTTATAATGACAATATTACAACTTCTGGTCCTACTGCGCCCCATGCTGTTACCACTTGGTAGACATTAAGGTTTCATTCACAAGCTGAGTTTCTTGCGAGCCAGGTTTCTTAAAAAAAAAGTGCTCCTTTTGGGTGTTGCAAAGGCAGAAGGTACAAAAGAGGAGCAGCGAATGTTTCGAGTGATACAGGTTTATCTGTAGAGAGATAGAGAGGTGAATATCCATTGCCCCTAGAATCTCGTTCTCTGTTGCAGCAGTGAATGTAGTGTCAAAATTTGCATCTTCGAATTCCAACAGGAAGAGCTGAGCTCTGATAAAGTTGTCCGCTCGAGGTGTTGCTTGACTGAACCTGTGGTGGCTCCTCCTTCTTGAGGGCTTTCCGTGTATTTGAGGCCGTAATTTATTTATTTTTCAGTCTACAGAATGATGACTTACAAACTAATGCAATTAGTTAAATGTTGTAAAATATTAAGTATCCTTTTATGAATATTCGCATTCAAATCTATACGATTGAAACACTTTTCACACAATTGTACACATTGCATGACGACGTCATTCATTAAATAATTTGTTTTGTTAAATGAATTAAATGAAAAGCGATTATTTCTAAGACTATAGGACAAAATAATTGCTTGGAAAAGTTTGTTCAACGCATTGCTGTTAAGGTTGCCATTGATAAAAGCATACACAAAGAATAAAGGGGAGTAAATTATTTTACCAGAAAACGACCGTAGGTCATGCAATTTACGTCTGCCTATATAATGAGGATCATTTGGCCAATCAATCTTAATCAAAGCGAATTTTGAAAATATATTTCGTGCTCTTTCGATTTTTTAGGAACGGGCTTTGACTTTTTACCAAGGCGATACCAAGGGACTTCAATGTCCGGGATCTTTTAGGTTACTATTGTTTCTTCTAACGAAACTGATCATTCCGAATGCTTTGGAGACTTGATTGGACATTGCCTGCAAATCAATATGATTGGAGGATGACAGATTGACAGCAAAAACATCACCAACATCTTTCTTTCGTAAGGACGATTTAGTACGCATTGTAACTAAATAAATATACGATTGGATTCCTGACAAATGTTACCATAATACATTTTTATATCTTGTATATAAATGGTTCGTTCGTTCGCACACCATTGCTAAAAGGCATGTACAATCAGTCTGACACAAGCATGACCGCCATAACCTAAAAACTATTTGGCCAATTTCATTCCAACAAACTTCTATGTTATAATATTTATATATTATATATTATATATACGCAATACCGGTTGTTCGATAAGTTTTGCAGTTCGATAAGAGAGGACATTGCATAGTTGGTTGGTTAGAGTTGTGATCCATACAGAATTCAACTAGCTCTTCCACACTATTTTATTGCCACATCCTCGTTACCAACTTATTTAACGGTTAATTATAGCATGACTATATCCAGTTTGGGTGGTTTAAGTACCTTATTAGATTCTTCTTCTTTCTTTTAGAGCAAATAGTAGTGGCACTATTTCCCCCACAAAGTAGTGATCAGGAATATGCTGCCAACACAAGCAGAAACGTTCCACTAGTATCAACAGACGTTATTTTGCAAACGCTGAAACGCATAAAAGACTGCAAGGCTCCTGGTCCCGACGTCGTCCCAAATAATGCACTAAAGGTAGCTATACGGGCAAACCCGTAAATATTTGCGGACTTATATACCACATGCCTAGAAGAAGGAACCTTTCCAACCAGATGGAAGCTGCAGCGCTTAGTTCTGCTACTTAAGCCAGGAAAACAGCCTGATCACCCAGCTGCATACAGACCTTTATGCATGTTGGACACAACAGGGAAAATACTAGAACGTATCATATGTGATCGGCTCCAGGAATACTTAGAAAGCCCTGGTGGTCTCTCCGATAACCAATTTGGTTTCCGGCGTGCAAGATCAACATTAGATGCGATCCGAATCGTAACAAACATAGCCCGGGAAGCTATTAGCGGAGGGCACACTGCTATGAAGCTCTGCGCAGTCATAACGCTGGATATAAAAAACGCGTTCAACTCGGCAAATTGGTCCAACATACTGCTGTCTCTAGAAAATTTGAAGATACCAAGCAACCTGCTGAGCATTATTCGAAGCTATTTCAGCAAACGAATTTTACGGTATGACACTGATGATGGCCGAAAAACATATGAAGTCACAGGGGGAGTTCCACAAGGATCGGTTTTGGGGCCAACTCTTTGGAATATTATGTATGACGGGGTTCTGAAATTAAAACTTCCAGCAAAAACAACAATCGTAGGTTACGCGGACGACATTGCGCTAGTTGTAGTTGACAAGCGACTGGATCATCTAGAAGCAAAATGCAATGATGCGGCAACGAGAGTACAGCGTTGGCTCAGCAATGCAGGTCTAGAGCTGGCAGCCCAAAAAACAGAGGCAGTGCTGATAAGTGCTCGGAAGAAAAAAGCGACCATGAAACTCTCAGTTGGTAGACACGAGATACTCTCAAAGGAGGCAATAAAATACCTGGGTGTAATGATCGACACGAGATTGAGCTTTAAGCAACATCTAGCAGCAGTCAATAACAAAGCATCGGCAGTAATGGGCGCTCTCACAAAAATACTACCGAATATAGGTGGCCCACAAGGGGAAAGAAGGAAACTATTAACAACAGTCGTGGACTCAATCATACTCTACGCGGCACCGATATGGGCAGAAGCAAAGAACATTCACATGCGTGAAGTGGTGCGCACACACAGGCGGAGTGCATTACGGGTTTCATTTGCATATAGAACGGTATCAGACGATGCAATATGTGTTGTAGCCGGGAAATTGCCAGTTGATATTCACGCAAGAGAGCTTCGCCGCCTCTATAGCGAGCAAGGAGCTAAACCAACGGCAACAGAAAAAGCCATCGAACGAGAGCGATCTACATATGAGTGGCAAAGAAGATGGGAAGAGTCACCTAAAGGGCGCTGGACGTACAAGTTAATACCACATCTCGAGCAGTGGGTAAAAAGAAAGCATGGTGAAACTGATTATTACCTTACGCAGATACTCACCGGTCATGGCTGCTTTATGGAATATCTCCACCGCTTTCAGCTGGCAGAAAACCCACTCTGCCCAAGCTGTCCTAATGCAATCGAAAGCGCGGAACACGTGGCTTTTCATTGTGATCGCTTCGCACGAGAACGTGCAATACTTGAAAGGGTTTTGGGACACTCAGCTAGTCCTAATGACATCGTACAGGACATGTGCTCATCCAGTGCTAAATGGGTAGCGGTTCGAGCGTTTGCTGGAAAAATTATGCTACGACTCCAATTCATCGAATGAGAGCGCAAGACCCAGCAACAGCAATTACAGTTGCAATTACGAAATGGAGATGAACTGTTACCGGACAGAATGACGACAAACACAGACACTTGAGTGAATCACTCACAATAATATCAGACAGAAGACAAGACGCTAGCTCGTAAAAACTCCGCTATCGCAAATTTTCCGATGTTCCATTTCCTCCAGAACCACGTATGAAAACAGTGGGGGGAGTGGATATTATCGCTGACGTAAGATCTCCATACGTCCACAAGAGAAGGACCTGGACGCAGCTACCTGGTTGTGTCAATAGACATAAACGCGGCTCCACCTTGATGAAATGTTTACAGCGGTCCCAGGGTGGAAATCAGCCGAGGAGGAGGAATGTTATAGTGTTAGTGGGAGCATGCCCCACATACCACTGGTGCGACGGCGCCTTTGATGATGTTTCTGACATTTTGATTTTAACCTCCTAAACACAAAAAAAAAAGGTAGATAGTTTTTCGAGACTCTCGAAAAGCGGTTTGTCCAGGGTTAACATTCAGTCCTTGCATAGGACGGTTGTTTGCAACTGTGACAGTATATGTTCTGCAAGAGCGTTACTCATGGCAGATCCTCCTCTTGCCAGTTCATCTGCTTTTTTGTTACCTTCAACATTCCGATGTCCAGGGGCCCAGATTAAGGCAACATTATGGTTTTCCTTCAAGGTGGTAAGGCTATTCCTACTTTGTTCCACCACCATAGAGGTTGTTGTAGCTAAATCCAGATTGGAGCTCGGCTATTCGTAAGAATAGCGATATGGCCCTTAAAAGAAAAATCAGCGATTAGTAGTCTACAAGCTTCCCCAATTGCAATTACTTCCGCCCGGAAGACACTGCAGGCATTAGGGAGACGAACAGATATTTCAATTTTAGCGTGACCATAAGTTTTTTCTTTCCAGCGACCCGCTCCAGTTAACCTAAATGCACTCATGGTTGCCGTCTTCTTAATATGTAGGTCTATTGGAATAACGTGTATCAGAGCGTTCAGGGCCTCCATAGGACATGGACTGATCGCACCGACTATTATTGCACAGGCTGATCTTTGTATTCTGCTAAGTGATTTGGTGTTGTATTCTCTCTCTAGAGCTTTGTACCAAACTACCGAGCCATACGTTAAAATTAGTCGATTTACCGCCTAACACAGCCATAATGTATGCTTAGGTTGAAGGCATATAAAGCAATTTCTGCTTTTCTTGCCCGTTCTTCGATGTTTAATTTCCAGCTAAGTTTGGAGTCCAGAATTACCCTTAAGTACTTTGCACTGCGTGAAAGAGTTTGTGCGTTAATATTTGGTAGGGTAAAAGTTGGTACCTTGTATCTGGTGGTAAAAAGCATAAGTTCTGTTTTACGCGGGTTTAAACTTAGGCCTCATCCTGTGGCCCAAGAGTTGAGCTCACCTAACGCCCTTTGGATGATCCCACTGATCGTATTGGGACTCAGTCGGATTTCGCGCGCGCCACTCAACTACTGACCAAATTCACAGAATTACTTGTATCAACGAGAACACATTTCTCGATGTCTCTAAATCTTTGGATAAAGTATGTCATGCTGGTCTGCTGTGGAAAATAAAGAATGTACTGCCAACAAAATGTTTTAACATCTTAAAAACCTACCTGTCCGAGCGCTATTTTCGCGTCAGATACGAAGATGAGTTATCTGAACTGATAGAGATAAAAGCTGGTGTGCCGCAAGGAAGTGTGCTTGGTCCCCTTTTACTCACGACCTGCCGAACAGCAGAAATTGCTTTACAGAAACATTTGCTGATGACACTGCAATACTAACCGTCGGAAAGACAGAAATAGAGAAATTGCAGCTTGCTATCAAAAAAATATACAATTGAACAGATAAATGGCACGTTAAACTGAACGAAACAAAGTCTGTACACATCAACTTTACAAACAAAAAGACCAACTACCCTCCAATATACATAAACAGCATTAAAGTACCATTCTCTAATACACCAAAGTATCTAGGTATGACGCTCGACAAGAAATTTAGGTGGAGTGTGCACGTGAAAAAGAAAAGAGAAGAACTGGACCTAAAATTCCAAAATATGCTTTGGCTAATGGGTAAGCAATCAGCTTTATCCGCACACAATAAGATACTGCTTTACAAACAAATTCTCAAACCTATCTGGACCTATGGGATTCAGCAATGGGGATGCACCAGCTATAGTAACACACCGCGTATACAAAGATTTCAGACTCAAGCATGCAGTTTGTGCTCCATGGTATATTAGGACGCAAGGTCTAGAACGTGACCTCAATATTAATTCAGTTAAGGCAACCATAAAGAAATTTTCAAAGTCGCACGCAGAGCGACTAAGCAAGCATGTCAACAATGAAGCCTTGATTCTTAACGATAATACAAAATGGAAACGAAGGCTCAAACGTAAAAAACCTCTAGATTTAAACTAATAAATAAATAAAAATCAGTTAAAATTATGAATTGTATTTTGCTGAGGATTGACATAAATTATTTGTTGTAACGAAACTCCACAACAATTGCTCGTTAGCATATATGTATATGTCATGTTATACTCGTTGCAATTAAAATACTAATAATAAAAAAAAACAAAAGTTGTTTTAAACAGCTGACGCACGTTTCGCCTTTTGTTTCACTGTCAAACATCTTCAGTTTAGTCTATATTTTAACCATGAATCGTCTTACAAACGAACAACGCTTGCAAATCATTGAATTTTATTATAAAAATGCGTGTTCTATGAAGAAAGTTTAAAGTAGAAAAATTGTGTTCAGCGACGAAGCTCATTTTTGGGTCAATGGGTACGTAAATAAGCAGAATTGTCGATTTTGGAGTGAAGATCAGCCAGAAGAATTGCAAGAGCTACCAATGTATCCAAAAAAGGTCACAACTTGGTGCGCTTTATGAGCTGGAGGTATCATTGGACCGTACTTATTCAAAGATGCTGCGAATCGTAACGTAACTGTGAATGGTAAGCACTACCGTGAAATGATATCCAACTTTTTTTGCCCAAAATGCAAGAGCTTGACTTGCATGGCATGTGGTTCCAGCAGGACGGTGACACATTCCACACAGCACGCGTAACAATGGACTTGTTGAGAGGCGAGTTCGGTGAAAATTTTATTTCACGTTCGGGACCTGTCAATTGGCCACCCAGATCGTGCGATATAACGCTTTTAGATTATTTTTTGTGGGGCTATGTTAAAGCTCATGTCTATTCAGATAAGCCTGCTTCAATTAAAGCATTGGAAAACAACATTAAAAAATTTATATGTGAGATACCGGCCGAAACATTGGAAAGAGTATGCCAAAATTGCACTAAGCGGATGGACCATTTGAAGCGCAGTCGCGGTCAACATTTGCATGAAATAATCTTCAAACATTAAATTATATGGACTTTACTATCGACTTAAATAAAAATTTCATGCATTTTTCTAAATATTACGTGTGTTTTTTTGAAAAACTTTCCTATAGCTCTTAAAAAATCACCCTATAGTTTTAAGACTAAGTGCCTTTAGAGTTGCCTGTGCTTTCAGGACAGTGTCGTATGAAACAGTATTTGTCATATCGGGTATCATGCCGCCTTCAAACTGGGTAGAGTCTACAACAAAGCCAAAAGCCTAAAAAAGCGATCAACGGCGGAAGAGCGTAAGGAAGAAAGGCAAGGGAGCATAATTGAAGAATTCCAAGATTATCCTTGTTTGTGTTTTGTTTTTAATTTTCAGAGCATTCCTATTAGGTTAAAAGAACCCGTTCCTTTTTCAGACTAAACATACTCCTGGTACCTCTCCTCATTAAAAAGATCTCCGGAGTCCATCAGGGTGGCCTTCTTCTGTCCTAGATGTGTTTAAAGCAGAGTTATATATACTATATATATTTTGGTTGCACTATGGGCACTGGGGAAAATAACCGGTCATTGATATTATTTAAGAGAGTACAACAGACCAGCGTGGTATCCAAGATCGGAGAAAAGGGGGCATATCCCCATGGTTGGTTATATCTAAATTATAGGTTAGTATAAAATCCAGAAACTAAACATTTCGCGTGTTGGGGTTGCTAGATCTTTAAAGTAATTGGTACTTTTTCCGATAGGGTTTTTTTACAGATCAAAAAGTATCACGAATTTTGAGTTTTCGCATTTCGATATTCGTATATAAGAATTTCGATTTTTTTGTGGCGATATGTTGGTACTCATGTCTCTCACTCATGTCGGCGAGTTCGATCATACTGAATTTTCAGTTAATTGTTGACAGCTGCTTTGTTTCCACGTGTTTCGACTCGTCTTCGATTTTTACCTATTCAAAAAGATGGATCAAAGAACCCGTATCAAGTTTTGTGTGAGAAACGAAATTAAGTGCGCGGATGCACTCCGAATGTTGACTGTGTCATACGGAGAAGCTACTTTGGACTAAACTAACATTTATCGGTGGTACAAAATGTTCTCAGAAGGCTAAGAAGATGTGAACGAGGAAAAAATTGGCTCCCGCATCACGATAACGCCCCTGCTCACACTTCGTTGCTTGTGCGCTACTTTTTGGCCAAAAACAACACACTAATGATGCCACAGCCACCGTATTCCACAGATCTGGCCCCCTGTGACTTTTTCTTGTTCCAGAAGCTGAAGAGGCCCGTGAAAGGATGACGCTACGCTACGATTGACGAGATAAAGACGGCATCGAAGGAGGAGCTGAACAAGATAAAAAAAATGATTTTTTGAAGTGCTTCGAAGATTGGAAAAAACGTTGGCACAAGTGCATAATATCTCATGTGGATTACTTTAAAGTGGACAAAATAGATATTAATGAAAAAATAAATATTTTTTGAAAAAAATACAAAATTCGCGATACTTTTTGAACACACTTCGAATGTAATTTTTTCAGTATTCATTGACATTTCAGCATGGAAAGACTTACGCCTCAACAACGTTTACAAATCGTGGTATTATATTACGAAAATTGACGCTCCGTGAAAAGTGTTTATCGCGCGCTCAAGCCAACAATTTTGTTCAGCGATGAAGCCCATTTTTGCTTAATGAAGAGCAACGCGAAACCATTGAAGAACAGCAAATACATCCTTTGAAAACAAGCGCTTGGTGCGGCCTATGGGCTAGAGGAATCATCTGGCTATATTTCCTCAAAGACGGGGCTCAAGATCGTATGTAAACTCTAAATGCTTTGTGGATAAGCTTCGATCGAGGCGTTGTAAGCCAACATTATTAAAGTTATTCACGGGATACCGACCGAAGTCCTCTAGCGAGTCATTCTAAATTGTTGAAAGGGATTATATTTCAAAAATAAGTATCATGACTGGTTCTGCACAAAACTAATAAAGGTTGATATTTGTATTTTTGTAGTTTTATTTCTATTCAAAATCCGATACCTCAAAATTGATCACCCTTTATAATGACAATATTACAACTTCTGGTCCTACCTGCGCCCCATGCTGTTACCACTTGGTAGACATTAGGGTTTCATTCACAAGCTGAGTTTCTAGCGAGCCAGGTTTCTTAAAAAAAGTGCTCCTTTTGGGTGTTGCAAAGGCAGAAGGTACAAAAGAGGAGCAGCGAATGTTTCGAGTGATACAGGTTTATCTGTAGAGAGATAGAGAGGTGAATCTCCATTGCCCCTAGAATCTCGTTCTCTGTTGCAGCAGTGAATGTAGTGTCAAAATTTGCATCTTCGAATTCCAACAGGAAGAGCTGAGCTCTGATAAAGTTGTCCGCTCGAGGTGTTGCTTGACTGAACCTGTGGTGGCTCCTCCTTCTTGAGGGCTTTCCGTGTATTTGAGGCCGTAATTTATTTATTTTTCAGTCTACAGAATGATGACTTACAAACTAATGCAATTAGTTAAATGTTGTAAAATATTAAGTATCCTTTAATGAATATTCGCATTCAAATCTATACGATTGAAACACTTTTCACACAATTGTACACATTGCATGACGACGTCATTCATTAAATAATTTGTTTTGTTAAATGAATTAACTGAGAAGCGATTATTTCTAAGACTATAGGACAAAATAATTGCTTGGAAAAGTTTGTTCAACGCATTGCTGTTAAGGTTGCCATTGATAAAAGCATACACAAAGAATAAAGGGGAGTAAATTATTTTACCAGAAAACGACCGTAGGTCATGCAATTTACGTCTGCCTATATAATGAGGATCATTTGGCCAATCAATCTTAATCAAAGCGAATTTTGAAAATATATTTCGTGCTCTTTCGATTTTTTAGGAACGGGCTTTGACTTTTTACCAAGGCGATACCAAGGGACTTCAATGTCCGGGATCTTTTAGGTTACTATTGTTTCTTCTAACGAAACTGATCATTCCGAATGCTTTGGAGACTTGATTGGACATTGCCTGCAAATCAATATGATTGGAGGATGACAGATTGACAGCAAAAACATCACCAACATCTTTTTTTCGTAAGGACGATTTAGTACGCATTGTAACTAAATAAATATACGATTGGATTCCTGACAAATGTTACCATAATACATTTTTATATCTTGTATATAAATGGTTCGTTCGTTCGCATACCATTGCTAAAAGGCATGTACAATCAGTCTGACACAAGCATGACCGCCATAACCTAAAAACTATTTGGCCAATTTCATTCCAACAAACTTCTATGTTATAATATTTATATATTATATATTATATATACGCAATACCGGTTGTTCGATAAGTTTTGCAGTTCGATAAGAGAGGACATTGCATAGTTGGTTGGTTAGAGTTGTGATCCATACAGAATTCAACTAGCTCTTCCACACTATTTTATTGCCACATCCTCGTTACCAACTTATTTAACGGTTAATTATAGCATGACTATATCCAGTTTGGGTGGTTTAAGTACCTTATTAGATTCTTCTTCTTTCTTTTAGAGCAAATAGTAGTGGCACTATTTCCCCCACAAAGTAGTGATCAGGAATATGCTGCCAACACAAGCAGAAACGTTCCACTAGTATCAACAGACGTTATTTTGCAAACGCTGAAACGCATAAAAGACTGCAAGGCTCCTGGTCCCGACGTCGTCCCAAATAATGCACTAAAGGTAGCTATACGGGCAAACCCGTAAATATTTGCGGACTTATATACCACATGCCTAGAAGAAGGAACCTTTCCAACCAGATGGAAGCTGCAGCGCTTAGTTCTGCTACTTAAGCCAGGAAAACAGCCTGATCACCCAGCTGCATACAGACCTTTATGCATGTTGGACACAACAGGGAAAATACTAGAACGTATCATATGTGATCGGCTCCAGGAATACTTAGAAAGCCCTGGTGGTCTCTCCGATAACCAATTTGGTTTCCGGCGTGCAAGATCAACATTAGATGCGATCCGAATCGTAACAAACATAGCCCGGGAAGCTATTAGCGGAGGGCACACTGCTATGAAGCTCTGCGCAGTCATAACGCTGGATATAAAAAACGCGTTCAACTCGGCAAATTGGTCCAACATACTGCTGTCTCTAGAAAATTTGAAGATACCAAGCTACCTGCTGAGCATTATTCGAAGCTATTTCAGCAGACGAAGTTTACGGTATGACACTGATGATGGCCCAAAAACATATGAAGTCACAGGGGAGTTCCACAAGGATCGGTTTTGGGGCCAACTCTTTGGAATATTATGTATGACGGGGTTCTGAAATTAAAACTTCCAGCAAAAACAACAATCGTAGGTTACGCGGACGACATTGCGCTAGTTGTAGTTGACAAGCGACTGGATCATCTAGAAGCAAAATGCAATGATGCGGCAACGAGAGTACAGCGTTGGCTCAGCAATGCAGGTCTAGAGCTGGCAGCCCAAAAAACAGAGGCAGTGCTGATAAGTGCTCGGAAGAAAAAAGCGACCATGAAACTCTCAGTTGGTAGACACAAGATACTCTCAAAGGAGGCAATAAAATACCTGGGTGTAATGATCGACACGAGATTGAGCTTTAAGCAACATCTAGCAGCAGTCAATAACAAAGCATCGGCAGTAATGGGCGCTCTCACAAAAATACTACCGAATATAGGTGGCCCACAAGGGGAAAGAAGGAAACTATTATCAACAGTCGTGGACTCAATCATACTCTACGCGGCACCGATATGGGCAGAAGCAAAGAACATTCACATGCGTGAAGTGGTGCGCACACACAGGCGGAGTGCATTACGGGTTTCATTTGCATATAGAACGGTATCAGACGATGCAATATGTGTTGTAGCCGGGAAATTGCCAGTTGATATTCACGCAAGAGAGCTTCGCCGCCTCTATAGCGAGCAAGGAGCTAAACCAACGGCAACAGAAAAAGCCATCGAACGAGAGCGATCTACATATGAGTGGCAAAGAAGATGGGAAGAGTCACCTAAAGGGCGCTGGACGTACAAGTTAATACCACATCTCGAGCAGTGGGTAAAAAGAAAGCATGGTGAAACTGATTATTACCTTACGCAGATACTCACCGGTCATGGCTGCTTTATGGAATATCTCCACCGCTTTCAGCTGGCAGAAAACCCACTCTGCCCAAGCTGTCCTAATGCAATCGAAAGCGCGGAACACGTGGCTTTTCATTGTGATCGCTTCGCACGGGAACGTGCAATACTTGAAAGGGTTTTGGGACACTCAGCTAGTCCTAATGACATCGTACAGGACATGTGCTCATCCAGTGCTAAATGGGTAGCGGTTCGAGCGTTTGCTGGAAAAATTATGCTACGACTCCAATTCATCGAATGAGAGCGCAAGACCCAGCAACAGCAATTACAGTTGCAATTACGAAATGGAGATGAACTGTTTCCGGACAGAATGATGACAAACACAGACACTTGAGTGAATCACTCACAATAATATCAGACAGAAGACAAGACGATAGCTCGTAAAAACTCCGCTATCGCAAATTTTCCGATGTTCCATTTCCTCCAGAACCACGTATGAAAACAGTGGGGGGAGTGGATATTATCGCTGACGTAAGATCTCCATACGTCCACAAGAGAAGGACCTGGACGCAGCTACCTGGTTGTGTCAATAGACATAAACGCGGCTCCACCTTGATGAAATGTTTACAGCGGTCCCAGGGTGGAAATCAGCCGAGGAGGAGGAATGTTATAGTGTTAGTGGGAGCATGCCCCACATACCACTGGTGCGACGGCGCCTTTGATGATGTTTCTGACATTTTGATTTTAACCTCCTAAACACAAAAAAAAAAAAAAAAAAAAGTACCTTATTAGATTGTTGACATCCAAGCTAGACAGTTTTTCGAGACTCTCGAAAAGCGGTTTGTCCAGGGTTAACATTCAGTCCTTGCATAGGACGGTTGTTTGCAACTGTGACAGTATATGTTCTGCAAGAGCGTTACTCATGGCAGATCCTCCTCTTGCCAGTTCATCTGCTTTTTTGTTACCTTCAACATTCCGATGTCCAGGGGCCCAGATTAAGGCAACATTATGGTTTTCCTTCAAGGTGGTAAGGCTATTCCTACTTTGTTCCACCACCATAGAGGTTGTTGTAGCTAAATCCAGATTGGAGCTCGGCTATTCGTAAGAATAGCGATATGGCCCTTAAAAGAAAAATCAGCGATTAGTAGTCTACAAGCTTCCCCAATTGCAATTACTTCCGCCCGGAAGACACTGCAGGCATTAGGGAGACGAACAGATATTTCAATTTTAGCGTGACCATAAGTTTTTTCTTTCCAGCGACCCGCTCCAGTTAACCTAAATGCACTCATGGTTGCCGTCTTCTTAATATGTAGGTCTATTGGAATAACGTGTATCAGAGCGTTCAGGGCCTCCATAGGACATGGACTGATCGCACCGACTATTATTGCACAGGCTGATCTTTGTATTCTGCTAAGTGATTTGGTGTTGTATTCTCTCTCTAGAGCTTTGTACCAAACTACCGAGCCATACGTTAAAATTAGTCGATTTACCGCCTAACACAGCCATAATGTATGCTTAGGTTGAAGGCATATAAAGCAATTTCTGCTTTTCTTGCCCGTTCTTCGATGTTTAATTTCCAGCTAAGTTTGGAGTCCAGAATTACCCTTAAGTACTTTGCACTGCGTGAAAGAGTTTGTGCGTTAATATTTGGTAGGGTAAAAGTTGGTACCTTGTATCTGGTGGTAAAAAGCATAAGTTCTGTTTTACGCGGGTTTAAACTTAGGCCTCATCCTGTGGCCCAAGAGTTGAGCTCACCTAACGCCCTTTGGATGATCCCACTGATCGTATTGGGACTCAGTCGGATTTCGCGCGCGCCACTCAACTACTGACCAAATTCACAGAATTACTTGTATCAACGAGAACACATTTCTCGATGTCTCTAAATCTTTCGATAAAGTATGTCATGCTGGTCTGCTGTGGAAAATAAAGAATGTACTGCCAACAAAATGTTTTAACATCTTAAAAACCTACCTGTCCGAGCGCTATTTTCGCGTCAGATACGAAGATGAGTTATCTGAACTGATAGAGATAAAAGCTGGTGTGCCGCAAGGAAGTGTGCTTGGTCCCCTTTTACTCACGACCTGCCGAACAGCAGAAATTGCTTTACAGAAACATTTGCTGATGACACTGCAATACTAACCGTCGGAAAGACAGAAATAGAGAAATTGCAGCTTGCTATCAAAAAAATATACAATTGAACAGATAAATGGCACGTTAAACTGAACGAAACAAAGTCTGTACACATCAACTTTACAAACAAAAAGACCAACTACCCTCCAATATACATAAACAGCATTAAAGTACCATTCTCTAATACACCAAAGTATCTAGGTATGACGCTCGACAAGAAATTTAGGTGGAGTGTGCACGTGAAAAAGAAAAGAGAAGAACTGGACCTAAAATTCCAAAATATGCTTTGGCTAATGGGTAAGCAATCAGCTTTATCCGCACACAATAAGATACTGCTTTACAAACAAATTCTCAAACCTATCTGGACCTATGGGATTCAGCAATGGGGATGCACCAGCTATAGTAACACACCGCGTATACAAAGATTTCAGACTCAAGCATGCAGTTTGTGCTCCATGGTATATTAGGACGCAAGGTCTAGAACGTGACCTCAATATTAATTCAGTTAAGGCAACCATAAAGAAATTTTCAAAGTCGCACGCAGAGCGACTAAGCAAGCATGTCAACAATGAAGCCTTGATTCTTAACGATAATACAAAATGGAAACGAAGGCTCAAACGTAAAAAACCTCTAGATTTAAACTAATAAATAAATAAAAATCAGTTAAAATTATGAATTGTATTTTGCTGAGGATTGACATAAATTATTTGTTGTAACGAAACTCCACAACAATTGCTCGTTAGCATATATGTATATGTCATGTTATACTCGTTGCAATTAAAATACTAATAATAAAAAAAAACAAAAGTTGTTTTAAACAGCTGACGCACGTTTCGCCTTTTGTTTCACTGTCAAACATCTTCAGTTTAGTCTATATTTTAACCATGAATCGTCTTACAAACGAACAACGCTTGCAAATCATTGAATTTTATTATAAAAATGCGTGTTCTATGAAGAAAGTTTAAAGTTGAAAAATTGTGTTCAGCGACGAAGCTCATTTTTGGATCAATGGGTACGTAAATAAGCAGAATTGTCGATTTTGGAGTGAAGATCAGCCAGAAGAATTGCAAGAGCTACCAATGTATCCAGAAAAGGTCACAACTTGGTGCGCTTTATGAGCTGGAGGTATCATTGGACCGTACTTATTCAAAGATGCTGCGAATCGTAACGTAACTGTGAATGGTAAGCACTACCGTGAAATGATATCCAACTTTTTTTGCCCAAAATGCAAGAGCTTGACTTGCATGGCATGTGGTTCTAGCAGGACGGTGACACATTCCACACAGCACGCGTAACAATGGACTTGTTGAGAGGCGAGTTCGGTGAACATTTTATTTCACGTTCGGGACCTGTCAATTGGCCACCCAGATCGTGCGATATAACGCTTTTAGTTTATTTTTTGTGGGGCTATGTTAAAGCTCATGTCTATTCAGATAAGCCTGCTTCAATTAACACATTGGAAAACAACATTAAAAAATTTATATGTGAGATACCGGCCGAAACTTTGGAAAGAGTATGCCAAAATTGCACTAAGCGGATGGACCATTTGAATCGCAGTCGCGGTCAACATTTGCATGAAATAATCTTCAAACATAAAATATATAAGGACTTTACTATCGACTTAAATAAAAATTTCATGCATTTTTCTAAATATTACGTGTGTTTTTTTGAAAAACTTTCCTATAGCTCTTAAAAAATCACCCTATAGTTTTATGACTAAGTGCCTTTAGAGTTGCCTGTGCTTTCAGGACAGTGTCGTATGAAACAGTGTGTGTCATATCGGGTATCATGCCGCCTTCAAACTGGGTAGAGTCTACAACAAAGCCAAAAGCCTAAAAAAGCGACCAACGGCGGAAGAGCGTAAGGAAGAAAGGCAAGGGAGCATAATTGAAGAATTCCAAGATTATCCTTGTTTGTGTTTTGTTTTTAATTTTCAGAGCATTCCTATTAGGTTAAAAGAACCCGTTCCTTTTTCAGACTAAACATACTCCTGGTACCTCTCCTCATTAAAAAGATCTCCGGAGTCCATCAGGGTGGCCTTCTTCTGTCCTAGATGTGTTTAAAGCAGAGTTATATATACTATATATATTTTGGTTGCACTATGGGCACTGGGGAAAATAACCGGTCATTGATATTATTTAAGAGAGTACAACAGACCAGCGTGGTATCCAAGATCGGAGAAAAGGGGGCATATCCCCATGGTTGGTTATATCTAAATTATAGGTTAGTATAAAATCCAGAAACTAAACATTTCGCGTGTTGGTGTTGCTAGATCTTTAAAGTAATTGGTACTTTTTCCGATAGGGTTTTTTTACAGATCAAAAAGTATCACGAATTTTGAGTTTTCGCATTTCGATATTCGTATATAAGAATTTCGATTTTTTTGTTGGCGATATGTTGGTACTCATGTCTCTCACTCATGTCGGCGAGTTCGGTCATACTGAATTTTCAGTTAATTGTTGACAGCTGCTTTGTTTCCACGTGTTTCGACTCGTCTTCGATTTTTACCTATTCAAAAAGATGGATCAAAGAACCCGTATCAAGTTTTGTGTGAGAAACGAAATTAAGTGCGCGGATGCACTCCGAATGTTGACTGCGTCATACGGAGAAGCTACTTTGGACTAAACTAACATTTATCGGTGGTACAAAATGTTCTCAGAAGGCTGAGAAGATGTGAACGAGGAAAAAATTGGCTCCCGCATCACGATAACGCCCCTGCTCACACTTCGTTGCTTGTGCGCTACTTTTTGGCCAAAAACAACACACTAATGATGCCACAGCCACCGTATTCCACAGATCTGGCCCCCTGTGACTTTTTCTTGTTCCAGAAGCTGAAGAGGCCCGTGAAAGGATGACGCTACGCTACGATTGACGAGATAAAGACGGCATCGAAGGAGGAGCTGAACAAGATAAAAAAATGATTTTTTGAAGTGCTTCGAAGATTGGAAAAAACGTTGGCACAAGTGCATAATATCTCATGTGGATTACTTTAAAGTGGACAAAATAGATATTAATGAAAAAATAAATATTTTTTGAAAAAAATACAAAATTCGCGATACTTTTTGAACACACTTCGAATGTAATTTTTTCAGTATTCATTGACATTTCAGCATGGAAAGACTTACGCCTCAACAACGTTTACAAATCGTGGTATTATATTACGAAAATTGACGCTCCGTGAAAAGTGTTTATCGCGCGCTCAAGCCAACAATTTTGTTCAGCGATGAAGCCCATTTTTGCTTAATGAAGAGCAACGCGAAACCATTGAAGAACAGCAAATACATCCTTTGAAAACAAGCGCTTGGTGCGGCCTATGGGCTAGAGGAATCATCTGGCTATATTTCCTCAAAGACGGGGCTCAAGATCGTATGTAAACTCTAAATGCTTTGTGGATAAGCTTCGATCGAGGCGTTGTAAGCCAACATTATTAAAGTTATTCACGGGATACCGACCGAAGTCCTCTAGCGAGTCATTCTAAATTGTTGAAAGGGATTATATTTCAAAAATAAGTATCATGACTGGTTCTGCACAAAACTAATAAAGGTTGATATTTGTATTTTTGTAGTTTTATTTCTATTCAAAATCCGATACCTCAAAATTGATCACCCTTTATAATGACAATATTACAACTTCTGGTCCTACCTGCGCCCCATGCTGTTACCACTTGGTAGACATTAGGGTTTCATTCACAAGCTGAGTTTCTAGCGAGCCAGGTTTCTTAAAAAAAGTGCTCCTTTTGGGTGTTGCAAAGGCAGAAGGTACAAAAGAGGAGCAGCGAATGTTTCGAGTGATACAGGTTTATCTGTAGAGAGATAGAGAGGTGAATCTCCATTGCCCCTAGAATCTCGTTCTCTGTTGCAGCAGTGAATGTAGTGTCAAAATTTGCATCTTCGAATTCCAACAGGAAGAGCTGAGCTCTGATAAAGTTGTCCGCTCGAGGTGTTGCTTGACTGAACCTGTGGTGGCTCCTCCTTCTTGAGGGCTTTCCGTGTATTTGAGGCCGTAATTTATTTATTTTTCAGTCTACAGAATGATGACTTACAAACTAATGCAATTAGTTAAATGTTGTAAAATATTAAGTATCCTTTAATGAATATTCGCATTCAAATCTATACGATTGAAACACTTTTCACACAATTGTACACATTGCATGACGACGTCATTCATTAAATAATTTGTTTTGTTAAATGAATTAACTGAGAAGCGATTATTTCTAAGACTATAGGACAAAATAATTGCTTGGAAAAGTTTGTTCAACGCATTGCTGTTAAGGTTGCCATTGATAAAAGCATACACAAAGAATAAAGGGGAGTAAATTATTTTACCAGAAAACGACCGTAGGTCATGCAATTTACGTCTGCCTATATAATGAGGATCATTTGGCCAATCAATCTTAATCAAAGCGAATTTTGAAAATATATTTCGTGCTCTTTCGATTTTTTAGGAACGGGCTTTGACTTTTTACCAAGGCGATACCAAGGGACTTCAATGTCCGGGATCTTTTAGGTTACTATTGTTTCTTCTAACGAAACTGATCATTCCGAATGCTTTGGAGACTTGATTGGACATTGCCTGCAAATCAATATGATTGGAGGATGACAGATTGACAGCAAAAACATCACCAACATCTTTTTTTCGTAAGGACGATTTAGTACGCATTGTAACTAAATAAATATACGATTGGATTCCTGACAAATGTTACCATAATACATTTTTATATCTTGTATATAAATGGTTCGTTCGTTCGCATACCATTGCTAAAAGGCATGTACAATCAGTCTGACACAAGCATGACCGCCATAACCTAAAAACTATTTGGCCAATTTCATTCCAACAAACTTCTATGTTATAATATTTATATATTATATATTATATATACGCAATACCGGTTGTTCGATAAGTTTTGCAGTTCGATAAGAGAGGACATTGCATAGTTGGTTGGTTAGAGTTGTGATCCATACAGAATTCAACTAGCTCTTCCACACTATTTTATTGCCACATCCTCGTTACCAACTTATTTAACGGTTAATTATAGCATGACTATATCCAGTTTGGGTGGTTTAAGTACCTTATTAGATTCTTCTTCTTTCTTTTAGAGCAAATAGTAGTGGCACTATTTCCCCCACAAAGTAGTGATCAGGAATATGCTGCCAACACAAGCAGAAACGTTCCACTAGTATCAACAGACGTTATTTTGCAAACGCTGAAACGCATAAAAGACTGCAAGGCTCCTGGTCCCGACGTCGTCCCAAATAATGCACTAAAGGTAGCTATACGGGCAAACCCGTAAATATTTGCGGACTTATATACCACATGCCTAGAAGAAGGAACCTTTCCAACCAGATGGAAGCTGCAGCGCTTAGTTCTGCTACTTAAGCCAGGAAAACAGCCTGATCACCCAGCTGCATACAGACCTTTATGCATGTTGGACACAACAGGGAAAATACTAGAACGTATCATATGTGATCGGCTCCAGGAATACTTAGAAAGCAATGGTGGTCTCTCCGATAACCAATTTGGTTTCCGGCGTGCAAGATCAACATTAGATGCGATCCGAATCGTAACAAACATAGCCCGGGAAGCTATTAGCGGAGGGCACACTGCTATGAAGCTCTGCGCAGTCATAACGCTGGATATAAAAAACGCGTTCAACTCGGCAAATTGGTCCAACATACTGCTGTCTCTAGAAAATTTGAAGATACCAAGCTACCTGCTGAGCATTATTCGAAGCTATTTCAGCAGACGAAGTTTACGGTATGACACTGATGATGGCCCAAAAACATATGAAGTCACAGGGGGAGTTCCACAAGGATCGGTTTTGGGGCCAACTCTTTGGAATATTATGTATGACGGGGTTCTGAAATTAAAACTTCCAGCAAAAACAACAATCGTAGGTTACGCGGACGACATTGCGCTAGTTGTAGTTGACAAGCGACTGGATCATCTAGAAGCAAAATGCAATGATGCGGCAACGAGAGTACAGCGTTGGCTCAGCAATGCAGGTCTAGAGCTGGCAGCCCAAAAAACAGAGGCAGTGCTGATAAGTGCTCGGAAGAAAAAAGCGACCATGAAACTCTCAGTTGGTAGACACAAGATACTCTCAAAGGAGGCAATAAAATACCTGGGTGTAATGATCGACACGAGATTGAGCTTTAAGCAACATCTAGCAGCAGTCAATAACAAAGCATCGGCAGTAATGGGCGCTCTCACAAAAATACTACCGAATATAGGTGGCCCACAAGGGGAAAGAAGGAAACTATTATCAACAGTCGTGGACTCAATCATACTCTACGCGCCACCGATATGGGCAGAAGCAAAGAACATTCACATGCGTGAAGTGGTGCGCACACACAGGCGGAGTGCATTACGGGTTTCATTTGCATATAGAACGGTATCAGACGATGCAATATGTGTTGTAGCCGGGAAATTGCCAGTTGATATTCACGCAAGAGAGCTTCGCCGCCTCTATAGCGAGCAAGGAGCTAAACCAACGGCAACAGAAAAAGCCATCGAACGAGAGCGATCTACATATGAGTGGCAAAGAAGATGGGAAGAGTCACCTAAAGGGCGCTGGACGTACAAGTTAATACCACATCTCGAGCAGTGGGTAAAAAGAAAGCATGGTGAAACTGATTATTACCTTACGCAGATACTCACCGGTCATGGCTGCTTTATGGAATATCTCCACCGCTTTCAGCTGGCAGAAAACCCACTCTGCCCAAGCTGTCCTAATGCAATCGAAAGCGCGGAACACGTGGCTTTTCATTGTGATCGCTTCGCACGAGAACGTGCAATACTTGAAAGGGTTTTGGGACACTCAGCTAGTCCTAATGACATCGTACAGGACATGTGCTCATCCAGTGCTAAATGGGTAGCGGTTCGAGCGTTTGCTGGAAAAATTATGCTACGACTCCAATTCATCGAATGAGAGCGCAAGACCCAGCAACAGCAATTACAGTTGCAATTACGAAATGGAGATGAACTGTTTCCGGACAGAATGATGACAAACACAGACACTTGAGTGAATCACTCACAATAATATCAGACAGAAGACAAGACGATAGCTCGTAAAAACTCCGCTATCGCAAATTTTCCGATGTTCCATTTCCTCCAGAACCACGTATGAAAACAGTGGGGGGAGTGGATATTATCGCTGACGTAAGATCTCCATACGTCCACAAGAGAAGGACCTGGACGCAGCTACCTGGTTGTGTCAATAGACATAAACGCGGCTCCACCTTGATGAAATGTTTACAGCGGTCCCAGGGTGGAAATCAGCCGAGGAGGAGGAATGTTATAGTGTTAGTGGGAGCATGCCCCACATACCACTGGTGCGACGGCGCCTTTGATGATGTTTCTGACATTTTGATTTTAACCTCCTAAACACAAAAAAAAAAAAAAAAAAAAAAGTACCTTATTAGATTGTTGACATCCAAGCTAGACAGTTTTTCGAGACTCTCGAAAAGCGGTTTGTCCAGGGTTAACATTCAGTCCTTGCATAGGACGGTTGTTTGCAACTGTGACAGTATATGTTCTGCAAGAGCGTTACTCATGGCAGATCCTCCTCTTGCCAGTTCATCTGCTTTTTTGTTACCTTCAACATTCCGATGTCCAGGGGCCCAGATTAAGGCAACATTATGGTTTTCCTTCAAGGTGGTAAGGCTATTCCTACTTTGTTCCACCACCATAGAGGTTGTTGTAGCTAAATCCAGATTGGAGCTCGGCTATTCGTAAGAATAGCGATATGGCCCTTAAAAGAAAAATCAGCGATTAGTAGTCTACAAGCTTCCCCAATTGCAATTACTTCCGCCCGGAAGACACTGCAGGCATTAGGGAGACGAACAGATATTTCAATTTTAGCGTGACCATAAGTTTTTTCTTTCCAGCGACCCGCTCCAGTTAACCTAAATGCACTCATGGTTGCCGTCTTCTTAATATGTAGGTCTATTGGAATAACGTGTATCAGAGCGTTCAGGGCCTCCATAGGACATGGACTGATCGCACCGACTATTATTGCACAGGCTGATCTTTGTATTCTGCTAAGTGATTTGGTGTTGTATTCTCTCTCTAGAGCTTTGTACCAAACTACCGAGCCATACGTTAAAATTAGTCGATTTACCGCCTAACACAGCCATAATGTATGCTTAGGTTGAAGGCATATAAAGCAATTTCTGCTTTTCTTGCCCGTTCTTCGATGTTTAATTTCCAGCTAAGTTTGGAGTCCAGAATTACCCTTAAGTACTTTGCACTGCGTGAAAGAGTTTGTGCGTTAATATTTGGTAGGGTAAAAGTTGGTACCTTGTATCTGGTGGTAAAAAGCATAAGTTCTGTTTTACGCGGGTTTAAACTTAGGCCTCATCCTGTGGCCCAAGAGTTGAGCTCACCTAACGCCCTTTGGATGATCCCACTGATCGTATTGGGACTCAGTCGGATTTCGCGCGCGCCACTCAACTACTGACCAAATTCACAGAATTACTTGTATCAACGAGAACACATTTCTCGATGTCTCTAAATCTTTCGATAAAGTATGTCATGCTGGTCTGCTGTGGAAAATAAAGAATGTACTGCCAACAAAATGTTTTAACATCTTAAAAACCTACCTGTCCGAGCGCTATTTTCGCGTCAGATACGAAGATGAGTTATCTGAACTGATAGAGATAAAAGCTGGTGTGCCGCAAGGAAGTGGCTTGGTCCCCTTTTACTCACGACCTGCCGAACAGCAGAAATTGCTTTACAGAAACATTTGCTGATGACACTGCAATACTAACCGTCGGAAAGACAGAAATAGAGAAATTGCAGCTTGCTATCAAAAAAATATACAATTGAACAGATAAATGGCACGTTAAACTGAACGAAACAAAGTCTGTACACATCAACTTTACAAACAAAAAGACCAACTACCCTCCAATATACATAAACAGCATTAAAGTACCATTCTCTAATACACCAAAGTATCTAGGTATGACGCTCGACAAGAAATTTAGGTGGAGTGTGCACGTGAAAAAGAAAAGAGAAGAACTGGACCTAAAATTCCAAAATATGCTTTGGCTAATGGGTAAGCAATCAGCTTTATCCGCACACAATAAGATACTGCTTTACAAACAAATTCTCAAACCTATCTGGACCTATGGGATTCAGCAATGGGGATGCACCAGCTATAGTAACACACCGCGTATACAAAGATTTCAGACTCAAGCATGCAGTTTGTGCTCCATGGTATATTAGGACGCAAGGTCTAGAACCTGACCTCAATATTAATTCAGATAAGGCAACCATAAAGAAATTTTCAAAGTCGCACGCAGAGCGACTAAGCAAGCATGTCAACAATGAAGCCTTGATTCTTAACGATAATACAAAATGGAAACGAAGGCTCAAACGTAAAAAACCTCTAGATTTAAACTAATAAATAAATAAAAATCAGTTAAAATTATGAATTGTATTTTGCTGAGGATTGACATAAATTATTTGTTGTAACGAAACTCCACAACAATTGCTCGTTAGCATATATGTATATGTCATGTTATACTCGTTGCAATTAAAATACTAATAATAAAAAAAAACAAAAGTTGTTTTAAACAGCTGACGCACGTTTCGCCTTTTGTTTCACTGTCAAACATCTTCAGTTTAGTCTATATTTTAACCATGAATCGTCTTACAAACGAACAACGCTTGCAAATCATTGAATTTTATTATAAAAATGCGTGTTCTATGAAGAAAGTTTAAAGTTGAAAAATTGTGTTCAGCGACGAAGCTCATTTTTGGATCAATGGGTACGTAAATAAGCAGAATTGTCGATTTTGGAGTGAAGATCAGCCAGAAGAATTGCAAGAGCTACCAATGTATCCAGAAAAGGTCACAACTTGGTGCGCTTTATTGGACCGTACTTATTCAAAGATGCTGCGAATCGTAACGTAACTGTGAATGGTAAGCACTACCGTGAAATGATATCCAACTTTTTTTTGCCCAAAATGCAAGAGCTTGACTTGCATGGCATGTGGTTCTAGCAGGACGGTGACACATTCCACACAGCACGCGTAACAATGGACTTGTTGAGAGGCGAGTTCGGTGAACATTTTATTTCACGTTCGGGACCTGTCAATTGGCCACCCAGATCGTGCGATATAACGCTTTTAGATTATTTTTTGTGGGGCTATGTTAAAGCTCATGTCTATTCAGATAAGCCTGCTTCAATTAACACATTGGAAAACAACATTAAAAAATTTATATGTGAGATACCGGCCGAAACATTGGAAAGAGTATGCCAAAATTGCACTAAGCGGATGGACCATTTGAATCGCAGTCGCGGTCAACATTTGCATGAAATAATCTTCAAACATAAAATATATAAGGACTTTACTATCGACTTAAATAAAAATTTCATGCATTTTTCTAAATATTACGTGTGTTTTTTTGAAAAACTTTCCTATAGCTCTTAAAAAATCACCCTATAGTTTTATGACTAAGTGCCTTTAGAGTTGCCTGTGCTTTCAGGACAGTGTCGTATGAAACAGTGTGTGTCATATCGGGTATCATGCCGCCTTCAAACTGGGTAGAGTCTACAACAAAGCCAAAAGCCTAAAAAAGCGACCAACGGCGGAAGAGCGTAAGGAAGAAAGGCAAGGGAGCATAATTGAAGAATTCCAAGATTATCCTTGTTTGTGTTTTGTTTTTAATTTTCAGAGCATTCCTATTAGGTTAAAAGAACCCGTTCCTTTTTCAGACTAAACATACTCCTGGTACCTCTCCTCATTAAAAAGATCTCCGGAGTCCATCAGGGTGGCCTTCTTCTGTCCTAGATGTGTTTAAAGCAGAGTTATATATACTATATATATTTTGGTTGCACTATGGGCACTGGGGAAAATAACCGGTCATTGATATTATTTAAGAGAGTACAACAGACCAGCGTGGTATCCAAGATCGGAGAAAAGGGGGCATATCCCCATGGTTGGTTATATCTAAATTATAGGTTAGTATAAAATCCAGAAACTAAACATTTCGCGTGTTGGTGTTGCTAGATCTTTAAAGTAATTGGTACTTTTTCCGATAGGGTTTTTTTACAGATCAAAAAGTATCACGAATTTTGAGTTTTCGCATTTCGATATTCGTATATAAGAATTTCGATTTTTTTGTGGCGATATGTTGGTACTCATGTCTCTCACTCATGTCGGCGAGTTCGGTCATATTGAATTTTCAGTTAATTGTTGACAGCTGCTTTGTTTCCACGTGTTTCGACTCGTCTTCGATTTTTACCTATTCAAAAAGATGGATCAAAGAACCCGTATCAAGTTTTGTGTGAGAAACGAAATTAAGTGCGCGGATGCACTCCGAATGTTGACTGTGTCATACGGAGAAGCGACTTTGGACTAAACTAACATTTATCGGTGGTACAAAATGTTCTCAGAAGGCTGAGAAGATGTGAACGAGGAAAAAATTGGCTCCTGCATCACGATAACGCCCCTGCTCACACTTCGTTGCTTGTGCGCTACTTTTTGGCCAAAAACAACACACTAATGATGCCACAGCCACCGTATTCCACAGATCTGGCCCCCTGTGACTTTTTCTTGTTCCCGAAGCTGAAGAGGCCCGTGAAAGGATGACGCTACGCTACGATTGACGAGATAAAGACGGCATCGAAGGAGGAGCTGAACAAGATAAAAAAAATGATTTTTTGAAGTGCTTCGAAGATTTAAAAAACCGTTGGCACAAGCGCATAATATCTCATGTGGATTACTTTGAAGTGGACAAAATAGATATTAATGAAAAAATAAATATTTTTTGAAAAAAAAATACAAAATTCGCGATACTTTTTGAACACACTTCGTATGTAATTTTTTCAGTATTCATTGACATTTCAGCATGGAAAGACTTACGCCTCAACAACGTTTACAAATCGTGGTATTATATTACGAAAATTGACGCTCCGTGAAAAGTGTTTATAGCGCGCTCAAGCCAACAATTTTGTTCAGCGATGAAGCCCATTTTTGCTTAATGAAGAGCAACGCGAAACCATTGAAGAACAGCAAATACATCCTTTGAAAACAAGCGCTTGGTGCGGCCTATGGGCTAGAGGAATCATCTGGCTATATTTCCTCAAAGACGGGGCTCAAGATCGTATGTAAACTCTAAATGCTTTGTGGATAAGCTTCGATCGAGGCGTTGCAAGCCAACATTATTAAAGTTATTCACGGGATACCGACCGAAGTCCTCCAGCGAGTCATTCTAAATTGTTGAAAGGGATTATATTTCAAAAATAAGTATCATGACTGGTTCTGCAGAAAACTAATAAAGGTTGATATTTGTATTTTTGTAGTTTTATTTCTATTCAAAATCCGATACCTCAAAATTGATCACCCTTTATAATGACAATATTACAACTTCTGGTCCTACCTGCGCCCCATGCTGTTACCACTTGGTAGACATTAGGGTTTCATTCACAAGCTGAGTTTCTAGCGAGCCAGGTTTCTTAAAAAAAGTGCTCCTTTTGGGTGTTGCAAAGGCACAAGGTACAAAAGAGGAGCAGCGAATGTTTCGAGTAATACAGGTTTATCTGTAGAGAGATAGAGAGGTGAATCTCCATTGCCCCTAGAATCTCGTTCTCTGTTGCAGCAGTGAATGTAGTGTCAAAATTTGCATCTTCGAATTCCAACAGGAAGAGCTGAGCTCTGATAAAGTTGTCCGCTCGAGGTGTTGCTTGACTGAACCTGTGGTGGCTCCTCCTTCTTGAGGGCTTTCCGTGTATTTGAGGCCGTAATTTATTTATTTTTCAGTCTACAGAATGATGACTTACAAACTAATGCAATTAGTTAAATGTTGTAAAATATTAAGTATCCTTTTATGAATATTCGCATTCAAATCTATACGATTGAAACACTTTTCACACAATTGTACACATTGCATGACGACGTCATTCATTAAATAATTTGTTTTGTTAAATGAATTAAATGAGAAGCGATTATTTCTAAGACTATAGGACAAAATAATTGCTTGGAAAAGTTTGTTCAACGCATTGCTGTTAAGGTTGCCATTGATAAAAGCATACACAAAGAATAAAGGGGAGTAAATTATTTTACCAGAAAACGACCGTAGGTCATGCAATTTACGTCTGCCTATATAATGAGGATCATTTGGCCAATCAATCTTAATCAAAGCGAATTTTGAAAATATATTTCGTGCTCTTTCGATTTTTTAGGAACGGGCTTTGACTTTTTACCAAGGCGATACCAAGGTACTTCAATGTCCGGGATCTTTTAGGTTACTATTGTTTCTTCTAACGAAACTGATCATTCCGAATGCTTTGGAGACTTGATTGGACATTGCCTGCAAATCAATATGATTGGAGGATGACAGATTGACAGCAAAAACATCACCAACATCTTTTTTTCGTAAGGACGATTTAGTACGCATTGTAACTAAATAAATATACGATTGGATTCCTGATAAATGTTACCATAATACATTTTTATATCTTGTATATAAATGGTTCGTTCGTTCGCACACCATTGCTAAAAGGCATGTACAATCAGTCTGACACAAGCATGACCGCCATAACCTAAAAACTATTTGGCCAATTTCATTCCAACAAACTTCTATGTTATAATATTTATATATTATATATTATATACTAGCAACCCGCCCAGCTTCGCACGGGTATAAAATAGATACCCTATGTCACTCACTGAAAAAATTATTAAAATCGATCCAGTAGTTGTGGCTTATTCATTACTGCCCGTGGCCCGCACGCGTTAAATTTGGAGTAAAACAATTCCCCTTTTTTTATAGCATGAAGATTTCCTGCTATCTTTGGGATATCTAAATTCATACCCTACATTTTTGCATATTAACTTCTTGCATTTTTACATATGTGTTTATTTTATTTTTACAACAATTACTATATTACAGAATGTCTTTATATACAACGTTCATAGCCTTCTTGTCATTAGACAATACAAACATGTTTTCTCTAGAGGTTACTCTTGAAAGAGCGACATACAGTTGGCCATGTGAAAAACAGTCAACACTCAAATCTAAGCCTGCAACGTTGAAGGTTTGACCCTGAGATTTATTAATGGTCATTGCAAAAGATGTCTTTACCGGAAATTGTAAGCGTTTAAATTGGAATGGTAGATCCGATTCGGGGAATCAATACATCTTCTCCGGTACCACATCCTGTGAGTATTGTGCACTCTATTATGAAAGTTTTCAGTGATTTTACCAGCAAACGCGTGCCATTGCAAAGTTTAGGTGGACTTAGGTTTCTTAATAAAATAACAGGACAACCTATTTTCAGCTCCATTTTGTGAGGAGGGAGTCCAGACGGGTTCAAAGAATTTAGAAATTCTGTAGGAAATTGAACAGCTTCTTCCAAATCGAGAACAGTATCGACCGAGTAGTATATTTTCGTCGGCGCATCAATCTTTGAAATAATCAAGTTATTTACTTTATCTACTTGTTCGTTAGTTGGTGACAGAATAGCTCTTTCTTTAAACCAAGATATTGTCTTATAACTTATGTTATCAACGTCAGGATAGACATTGTTGACTAACTCTTGGATGTTGTCTATCAAAACACAAAGGTTTTCTAGGTTAATCCTTCCCTCACTTTGTATTAATTCTCCATTGCCAACTTTTAGTAGCATCTCTGGAAATAGCCTGTTCTCACGTGAAGATGACGAAACCCTCATATTAGTTTTAAGATCCAATTTATTGACATGCGACCAAAGGTGGGATCTTTTTAGCGAAGCATTTATTTCGTCAGCACGTGTTCCTCGAGTCACAACTGGTAGGATTTGACGGAAATCTCCTGAGAACAGAATTGTACATCCACCCATAGGTGAATTTTTGTTGCGCAAATCGCGCATTGTCCTATCCAGTGCTTCCACAGACGTCTTGTTTGATATGGTAGCTTCGTCCCAGACTATTAATGAGCAGTCACGCATCAATTTTCCTGTATTGCTCTGTCTAGAAACACTACAGACGCTGTTATCATCATCGGTTGCGATTTTCAGCGGGAGCTTGAATGTAGAGTGTGCGGTTCGGTCTCCTTCCAAAAGAGTAGCGGCAATGCCGGATGACGCAACAGCTAACGCAATTTTTCCGGTAGATCTCACTTTTTTTAAAAGCAGATTGATTAAAAATGTTTTTCCTGTGCCTCCTGGGGCATCAAGGAAAAACAATTTCCCTTCATTGTTATCAATTGTTGATAGTAATGCAGTGAATACTTTTTTCTGATCGATGTTTAATCGTGGCTCATCTTGAGCTATATTTTGTAAAAGTCTCGTTTGATCGTATGATGTTTCTCTTGTGTACTCGGCACTATTAGTTAAATCAGAGTTAGTAGTATTAGCTGGCATCGGCAGCCCAAAATCCTTGATCGTTTTACCCGAAAGTAATTGCACTATTTTGTTTAATTCAAATAATGCTTCGTCAAATATGTTTTGGTCATATTGTACATCAACAGAGTTTGACTCTTGCCGTCGCCGAATCAGAATATCACTGGCCATATTTTCTTGAAATTTATTCCATAGACTAACAGAATCAGTTACTTGACAAAACACTACTATGACGGCAAATAAATATCTTAATGATGTAGCTGAACTACAAACAGCTGCTTCTGATAATGTATTTTCCCAGTGAGAATCGTCTTCCAAGAACCCCATAGCTTTGCATGCTGCTTGATAAGTATTGTAAACAACACCTTGTAAAGTTCTTAGGTGAGCAAAGGATGTCGGGCCTTTTACAATATGAAGTAACATTCTCAGATAAAAGCATTCGCTGTTGTTGGGATGAATCACATAGACTCTGCCAAGAGCATCCGTTTTTTTTACTCCGGGGAAACCATCAACCGCAGTACCTTTTTTTCGCCGTTGAAAAGCTTTAGAACTCTGGTTCCATGTATAGTAACTTGGAACTCTGTCATATGTCAGTGTTTTCGCGAAATCATCTTGAGCACATAACTTGAAGAATGCTGTCAATGTTGTATCCGGCGGGTTATTAATAACTTCTTGTATATTGTTCTCAGTAAAATATACCCTTTGTCCATTTTCTAAATGAACTGCAAGGTGGACAATTGTGGGAGACCGGTCGTGCACTTCGAATGATAAAATCCTCCATAAAGCTTCAGAGCTGCAGATGTAACGTCCAGACTGATATATTTCCACTTCATTTGGTGATTGTATGCTGAAAGTGGCTTGATCACTGCCTTTATTAATGTACTTAGTAACATATTGAATTGACTTTATTGAATTGCACAACTCCACGTTGATGTGGGCATCAAAAATTTTCAAAAGGAGCGGATTATAGGGAACGATCCATCGGTTGTCAATATCAATGTTTCGGACGGTAGCAATTTGCCCACCCCCTTCTGGCGATCGTCGACGATATTTGGGGTATCCATCATCGCTAGTAATTGTTTGAGTTTGGAACAACTTCGGAAATTTTTTGGTGCATTTAGAATCTCGCATACATGGAGAATTCGGGTTTAAAGTCCCGCAAGGGCCGTGTACCATATGTTTCTTTACGATTTCATATAGGATAGGATCTTCATCTTTATCCGGTAATTCAGCTGAAATAACCCTGTCAATTTGGTTTGGTCTAATTTTGTTCACTAACCACACCAGCAGGTGTACATGTGGCAAGCCACGCTTCTGCCATTCTATTGTGTACATATGACAGTGCGGCGGACCGAATATATGAGACTTGTTAATGAGGTGCAGAATTTTCTGTACTTTTAAATGGAAGACTCTGTTAACTATATCGTATCTGTCTTGTGGTGAATTGGTGTTAATATTTTCTCTGATTTCCGACCAATTTGAGTTACATGTTGCAGTTATAAATAGATCAGGTTTGCCGTACTTTCTGACGTAAGCCATGGCGTCTTGCGATTTTTCGTGTAAATATCGAGGTCCACCTGTGAATGATGAAGGTAGTATAACCAACTGCCCAATGCCGTTGTGGTGTTCATTCGCCTGTAAAGCATCCTGAAGATGAACGTAATTTTCGGCTCTCAATTTAGTTTGATTATTACGGATGTAGGCCAATCTCTCAGATTCAATTTTAGCATATTGATCTACCAAGTATTGGTTTGTTAACATTCCATATCTAAGCAAAGTGTTGAAATCATTACGTCTTGTCATTATACGGTAGCAATAGTAGTTCATACATGACACTGTTTTACGCAGAGGTGTACCACCGATTGGGTCAACTTGAGAAATATTAATAGCATAACCATTTTCTCCACGACATAGCATCAAAGGATATTGTAAGCTGTCATAAGATCTGTGTAACTCTGAAATTTTTTGCAAATTATCATCACGACTATGCAATACAATATCTCTTTTGTCAAATTGCTGTCCGGCTATCACCACTGCTACTTCACTCGGGGAAGGCGCATTGTATCGTCCTCTGTGTTCTCCAACAGGAACTTTATTTGCATGGATTACGACATTAAAGTCAGGAGTATCTGCTGGAACACTCTCAATCGCAGTTTTGAAAGACTGTATGTAGCAATTATGAGAATGTAACATATCTTGGAGAGATCTAATCAAATCTCTATCAATTGGCCGTGCAACACTTGAACACCTCGTAGATGCTTGTGTATCTGGATCTGCAATAAAATATATTTGCAGGAATTTGTGATCATCGGGTCGAAGTGGTAGCAAGCTCCCAGCTAAGTGGTATACTTGCCCTTGAATTTTAAATGTAGGCATGAAGCCACGCTCAACGACTTGCTTACTCTTACAAGAGGTCATTTGAAATGCGTTATTGTAATGGCGTATATAGCGCATGAAATGATTAGATTTCTGATGATCACCCGTAAGAAGAGAGTGAAGTGGTTCAGGTGGAGGGAGAATTTCTTCTAATTTGACTTTTCCTTGTAAACAACACATACCTTTCGATTCGTCCTTGAATTTCAATGCGAAGCAATGTTCACACACTACTGACATAGTACCTATTGATACTATTCGGTCGTCCTTGTAAGAAATCGAAGGATCATAATTCATGGCCGAATTTTCTTTACTCACCCATGAATTAGTAACTCGTGCTGATGATTCTCTGGCTCTCTTTATTCGATGTCTGTCCTTATCTCGGGTGCGGCGAAGCTCACGCTCTCTTGAAGATTCTCCCTCTCTCTGAGCTCTATATCTATCCCGAAGCTGACTGAGTCGAGCCTCACGCTCTGCTGACGATTCTCTGTCCCTCTCAGCTCTATATCTATCCCGCATCTGACTGCGGCGAGCCTCACGTTCCGTTGACGATTTTTCATCTCTTGCTGAACGTAGTCTTCTGGCATCCACTGTACTACGACCTATGTTCGAACGACGACGTCTTCCAGCCATGACTTTATAATTTTTGTGAAAATTTACTCAGTTCTATATGTATGATTACCTATCCACAAATTGTCATATTATTAGTATGTGCCGCAGTTAAAAATATGTAAATACTTACCATTTAGAAACAAAAGATAATTACTGATGTAATATCTTGAAAAATATTTTTTTCAATTATATGCTGTAAAGAGTCATATACATAGATCTATATTAAAACAACAATGTATTTAAGGTATTTAATTGGTTAAGGATTAATGATGTACCTATTTGCTGAAATCACTTCGAAAATAAGCTATTAGTTGTCGTAAAAAGTAAATGACAAAAAATGTTATTGTATGGAATCGATAGCAAACTAAACGCGCTCCGAATCAATAAAAACTATTCAAAAACTGTATTTTAACACGTTCCCTGTCCCAATACAAAAATGCAAAACTGACCGACACGTCCAACAGCGTTTTTTGAATAATTAGTTTTTTGTAGTCATAGCTTTATATAATACTAATAATTAAAAAAAACGGATGTAGGGTATTTCTACCTGAAACACATATGGTCCATGAGCGTAGAGGGACATTTTTGCTTCTGCACGTTCATGAAACACATGTGGTTTATATACCCCCTGACGCACATATGGCTCAGGAACGTATCAGTGCTTATCAGGCGCACGTTTCCTGAACCATATGTGGCTCAGCGGACAGGGAACGTGTTAATTATGTGGGATTTACTAATATAGAACGTGAAAATAGCGTTTTATTTCGCTGTAAAACTAATAATTAAAAAAAACGGATGTAGGGTATTTCTACCTGAAACACATATGGTCCATGAGCGTAGAGGGACATTTTTGCTTCTGCACGTTCATGAAACACATGTGGTTTATATACCCCCTGACGCACATATGGCTCAGGAACGTATCAGTGCTTATCAGGCGCACGTTTCCTGAACCATATGTGGCTCAGCAGACAGGGAACGTGTTAATTATGTGGGAATTACTAATATAGAACGTGAAAATAGCGTTTTATTTCGCTGTAAAATTGTATGTGCATATAATTACATGGAATTCAGTACATACATAGATACATATGTACATACGTCCGAAATGAAATAATTCGAGCTATTCGTAAATACATACATACATACGCCACCATACGATGTAATTCAACATTAATGAGGTGTGGTGAGATTATCGCTTAACGCCTGTTGCTTCATTCGGTTGACAGCGAACAAACACACAAACAGTTTTTTTTGGAAAAAGAGCTGCTTTTGTTTAAACAATTTTGGTTAAATAACAAATATATCAATTTTTTTTTTGATGCAGAACGAAAGTAAATATTTCAAAGTTAAACTCTAAGAAAGTTTCATTTTAATTGGTTGATTCGTTTATGATTTATGGCCGTGAAAACAAAAAAATTATGTTTTTTTGCCACATTTTGACCGATTGCCACGCCCCCTTTATATATTTCTTCACATTATATAGATATAAACCTTCCTCTTCAATCAATCTATCTTTAAAAAAAAACCGCATCAAAATCCGTTGCGTAGTTTTAAAGATTTAAGCGATTACGTGGACATAGGGACAGAAAAAGCGGCTTTGTTTTATAATATGTAGTGATACGCAATACCGGTTGTTCGATAAGTTTTGCAGTTCGATAAGAGAGGACATTGCATAGTTGGTTGGTTAGAGTTGTGATCCATACAGAATTCAACTAGCTCTTCCACACTATTTTATTGCCACATCCTCGTTACCAACTTATTTAACGGTTAATTATAGCATGACTATATCCAGTTTGGGTGGTTTAAGTACCTTATTAGATTCTTCTTCTTTCTTTTAGAGCAAATAGTAGTGGCACTATTTCCCCCACAAAGTAGTGATCAGGAATATGCTGCCAACACAAGCAGAAACGTTCCACTAGTATCAACAGACGTTATTTTGCAAACGCTGAAACGCATAAAAGACTGCAAGGCTCCTGGTCCCGACGTCGTCCCAAATAATGCACTAAAGGTAGCTATACGGGCAAACCCGTAAATATTTGCGGACTTATATACCACATGCCTAGAAGAAGGAACCTTTCCAACCAGATGGAAGCTGCAGCGCTTAGTTCTGCTACTTAAGCCAGGAAAACAGCCTGATCACCCAGCTGCATACAGACCTTTATGCATGTTGGACACAACAGGGAAAATACTAGAACGTATCATATGTGATCGGCTCCAGGAATACTTAGAAAGCCCTGGTGGTCTCTCCGATAACCAATTTGGTTTCCGGCGTGCAAGATCAACATTAGATGCGATCCGAATCGTAACAAACATAGCCCGGGAAGCTATTAGCGGAGGGCACACTGCTATGAAGCTCTGCGCAGTCATAACGCTGGATATAAAAAACGCGTTCAACTCGGCAAATTGGTCCAACATACTGCTGTCTCTAGAAAATTTGAAGATACCAAGCTACCTGCTGAGCATTATTCGAAGCTATTTCAGCAGACGAAGTTTACGGTATGACACTGATGATGGCCCAAAAACATATGAAGTCACAGGGGAGTTCCACAAGGATCGGTTTTGGGGCCAACTCTTTGGAATATTATGTATGACGGGGTTCTGAAATTAAAACTTCCAGCAAAAACAACAATCGTAGGTTACGCGGACGACATTGCGCTAGTTGTAGTTGACAAGCGACTGGATCATCTAGAAGCAAAATGCAATGATGCGGCAACGAGAGTACAGCGTTGGCTCAGCAATGCAGGTCTAGAGCTGGCAGCCCAAAAAACAGAGGCAGTGCTGATAAGTGCTCGGAAGAAAAAAGCGACCATGAAACTCTCAGTTGGTAGACACAAGATACTCTCAAAGGAGGCAATAAAATACCTGGGTGTAATGATCGACACGAGATTGAGCTTTAAGCAACATCTAGCAGCAGTCAATAACAAAGCATCGGCAGTAATGGGCGCTCTCACAAAAATACTACCGAATATAGGTGGCCCACAAGGGGAAAGAAGGAAACTATTATCAACAGTCGTGGACTCAATCATACTCTACGCGGCACCGATATGGGCAGAAGCAAAGAACATTCACATGCGTGAAGTGGTGCGCACACACAGGCGGAGTGCATTACGGGTTTCATTTGCATATAGAACGGTATCAGACGATGCAATATGTGTTGTAGCCGGGAAATTGCCAGTTGATATTCACGCAAGAGAGCTTCGCCGCCTCTATAGCGAGCAAGGAGCTAAACCAACGGCAACAGAAAAAGCCATCGAACGAGAGCGATCTACATATGAGTGGCAAAGAAGATGGGAAGAGTCACCTAAAGGGCGCTGGACGTACAAGTTAATACCACATCTCGAGCAGTGGGTAAAAAGAAAGCATGGTGAAACTGATTATTACCTTACGCAGATACTCACCGGTCATGGCTGCTTTATGGAATATCTCCACCGCTTTCAGCTGGCAGAAAACCCACTCTGCCCAAGCTGTCCTAATGCAATCGAAAGCGCGGAACACGTGGCTTTTCATTGTGATCGCTTCGCACGGGAACGTGCAATACTTGAAAGGGTTTTGGGACACTCAGCTAGTCCTAATGACATCGTACAGGACATGTGCTCATCCAGTGCTAAATGGGTAGCGGTTCGAGCGTTTGCTGGAAAAATTATGCTACGACTCCAATTCATCGAATGAGAGCGCAAGACCCAGCAACAGCAATTACAGTTGCAATTACGAAATGGAGATGAACTGTTTCCGGACAGAATGATGACAAACACAGACACTTGAGTGAATCACTCACAATAATATCAGACAGAAGACAAGACGATAGCTCGTAAAAACTCCGCTATCGCAAATTTTCCGATGTTCCATTTCCTCCAGAACCACGTATGAAAACAGTGGGGGAGTGGATATTATCGCTGACGTAAGATCTCCATACGTCCACAAGAGAAGGACCTGGACGCAGCTACCTGGTTGTGTCAATAGACATAAACGCGGCTCCACCTTGATGAAATGTTTACAGCGGTCCCAGGGTGGAAATCAGCCGAGGAGGAGGAATGTTATAGTGTTAGTGGGAGCATGCCCCACATACCACTGGTGCGACGGCGCCTTTGATGATGTTTCTGACATTTTGATTTTAACCTCCTAAACACAAAAACAAAAAAAAAAAAATTTTTTCAATTTTAGCGTGACCATAAGTTTTTTCTTTCCAGCGACCCGCTCCATTTACCCTAAATGCACTCATGGTTGCCGTCTTCTTAATATGCAGGTCTATTGGAATAACGTGTATCAGAGCGTTCAGGGCCTCCATAGGACATGGACTGATCGCACCGACTATTATTGCACAGGCTGATCTGTGTATTCTGCTAAGTGATTTGGTATTGTATTCTCTCTCTAGAGCTTTGTACCAAACTACCGAGCCATACGTTAAAATTAGTCGTATTACCGCCTAACACAGCCATAATGTATGCTTAGGTTGAAGGCATATAAAGCAATTTCTGCTTTTCTTGCTCGTTTTTCGATGTTTAATTTCCAGCTAAGTTTGGAGTCCAGAATTACCCTTAAGTACTTTGCACTGCGTGAAAGAGTTTGTCCGTTAATATTTGGTAGGGTAAAAGTTGGTACCTTGTATCTGGTGGTAAAAAGCATAAGTTCTGTTTTACGCGGGTTTAAACTTAGGCCTCATCCTGTGGCCCAAGAGTTGAGCTCACCTAACGCCCTTTGGATGATCCCACTGATCGTATTGGGACTCAGTCGGATTTCGCCCGCGCCACTCAACTACTGACCAAATTCCCAGAATTACTTGTATCAACGAGAACACATTTCTCGATGTCTCTAAATCTTTCGATAAAGTATGTCATGCTGGTCTGCTGTGGAAAATAAAGAATGTACTGCCAACAAAATGTTTTAACATCTTAAAAACTTACCTGTCCGAGCGCTATTTTCGCGTCAGATACGAAGATGAATTATCTGAACTGATAGAGATAAAAGCTGGTGTGCCGCAAGGAAGTGTGCTTGGTCCCCTTTTACTCACGACCTGCCGAACAGCAGAAATTGCTTTACAGAAACATTTGCTGATGACACTGCAATACTAACCGTCGGAAAGACAGAAATAGAGAAATTGCAGCTTGCTATCAAAAAAATATACAATTGAACAGATAAATGGCACGTTAAACTGAACGAAACAAAGTCTGTACACATCAACTTTACAAACAAAAAGACCAACTACCCTCCAATATACATAAACAGCATTAAAGTACCATTCTCTAATACACCAAAGTATCTAGGTATGACGCTCGACAAGAAATTTAGGTGGAGTGTGTACGTGAAAAAGAAGAGAGAAGAACTGGACCTAAAATTCCAAAATATGCTTTGGCTAATGGGTAAGCAATCAGCTTTATCCGCACACAATAAGATACTGCTTTACAAACAAATTCTCAAACCTATCTGGACCTATGGGATTCAGCAATGGGGACGCACCAGCTATAGTAACACACCGCGTATACAAAGATTTCAGACTCAAGCATGCAGTTTGTGCTCCATGGTATATTAGGACGCAAGGTCTAGAACGTGACCTCAATATTAATTCAGTTAAGGCAACCATAAAGAAATTTTCAAAGTCGCACGCAGAGCGACTAAGCAAGCATGTCAACAATGAAGCCTTGATTCTTAACGATAATACAAAATGGAAACGAAGGCTCAAACGTAAAAAACCTCTAGATTTAAACTAATAAATAAATAAAAATCAGTTAAAATTATGAATTGTATTTTGCTGAGGATTGACATAAATTATTTGTTGTAACGAAACTCCACAACAATTGCTCGTTAGCATATATGTATATGTCATGTTATACTCGTTGCAATTAAAATACTAATAATAAAAAAAAACAAAAGTTGTTTTAAACAGCTGACGCACGTTTCGCCTTTTGTTTCACTGTCAAACATCTTCAGTTTAGTCTATATTTTAACCATGAATCGTCTTACAAACGAACAACGCTTGCAAATCATTGAATTTTATTATAAAAATGCGTGTTCTATGAAGAAAGTTTAAAGTTGAAAAATTGTGTTCAGCGACGAAGCTCATTTTTGGATCAATGGGTACGTAAATAAGCAGAATTGTCGATTTTGGAGTGAAGATCAGCCAGAAGAATTGCAAGAGCTACCAATGTATCCAGAAAAGGTCACAACTTGGTGCGCTTTATGAGCTGGAGGTATCATTGGACCGTACTTATTCAAAGATGCTGCGAATCGTAACGTAACTGTGAATGGTAAGCACTACCGTGAAATGATATCCAACTTTTTTTTGCCCAAAATGCAAGAGCTTGACTTGCATGGCATGTGGTTCCAGCAAGACGGTGACACATTCCACACAGCACGCGTAACAATGGACTTGTTGAGAGGCGAGTTCGGTGAACATTTTATTTCACGTTCGGGACCTGTCAATTGGCCACCCAGATCGTGCGATATAACGCTTTTAGATTATTTTTTGTGGGGCTATGTTAAAGCTCATGTCTATTCAGATAAGCCTGCTTCAATTAACACATTGGAAAACAACATTAAAAAATTTATATGTGAGATACCGGCCGAAACATTGGAAAGAGTATGCCAAAATTGCACTAAGCGGATGGACCATTTGAATGAAGCGCAGTCGCGGTCAACATTTGCATGAAATAATCTTCAAACATTAAATTATATGGACTTTACTATCGACTTAAATAAAAATTTCATGCATTTTTCTAAATATTACGTGTGTTTTTTTGAACAACTTTCCTATAGCTCTTAAAAAATCACCCTATAGTTTTAAGACTAAGTGCCTTTAGAGTTGCCTGTGCTTTCAGGACAGTGTCGTATGAAACAGTATGTGTCATATCGGGTATCATGCCGCCTTCGAACTGGGTAGAGTCTACAACAAAGCCAAAAGCCTAAACAAGCGACCAACGGCGGAAGAGCGTAAGGAAGAAAGGCAAGGGAGCATAATTGAAGACAAAATCGCTGGGACCTATGCGTCCACCCATAAACTCATCAGAAGCGTGCATGCAAGGGTTGAGAAAGGACATGGTGACACAGATTAGTAGTACCTGACGCAGTTCCTGACGGGACATGGATGCTACAAAGAGTATCTTCAAAGACTCGGCCACGAGGACGCAGCAGACTGCTTGTTTTGCGGCAACGGTAGTGAGAACGCGGAACATATCTTCTTCTCCTACCCGAGACACGCATATGAAAGAATGCCCATTGAAGAAATGATAAAAAAAGAATAACCCCATGCAACATTTTATATCACTAAACTACTCTCAGAAAAAGGAACATAACAAGAAAATGGCGTCGCAGTAATGGACTGGCCTTCCTAGTCCCCAGACACCAACACCATTGTAAATGTGTGGAGAATTGTGAAAACTAATCTTGTCGAAAAGATAGTCCACAATTTAAAGCAACTCGTGCGTCAAGTTCGCAAAATCTGGTCCTCCTTGTCGACGAGCTACGCAGAAAACTTCAAAGCATGCCAAGACGAGGTCAGGCTAAACTCGACAACAATGGAGACCACACGGCTCATTGAGTAATTTCGAGTCGTAGTTTTTTATATACTTCTTTGTAAACAAATTCTTAAATATATGTCTTTTATATTTCATGAGTAATCGCGGTTCTTTTTTCTGACACAGACTGTATTTCTAATTATTTGCTGAGATTTTTGCTGTATGGGACGAGGCATTGTCTGGATGGAGGATAAATATATTAATATGAATCTTTGAACAAATGGATGTAAGTTATTTTCCAATGAATTTACGCAGTCCTGTGTCATGAGGTGACATGCATCCCAAACATCATGGCGCTTGCTGGGAACTATACTGTCCAGCTCAAAGACTCCCTTTGGTGAGCTTCGTTTTTCCTGCGTATGGAATCATCAGTGTAACCATTGTCCCTAAATATTATTGAATCTCACTGCATTTTGCGCCCAGTTTTCCATATTAACCTTTTTTTATTTTCTGAAACATTAGGCAATGGCTTCTTCTTAGCCCAAACAAACGAAATCAGGTAACCTTTAACAGACAATAATTATACAATGACTATAATTATGAAAATATATTATATATATGTATATAATAATGACTATACGCAAGTAAAATTATATATATTTATAAAACATGGGCCGAAGAGTCCTGGGCCTAACATGGAAAACAATGTGGGAGCAATAGGAAGTTTAATTCATGCACCATAGTTTTGCCATAACCAACACGTTCTTGTTTTTGGTCAACAGTAAGCAAACGCGGCATCCACTTTGAGCAGAGCTTCCCCATAGCCAAATGCTCATGTAATATAATGCCAACACATTCTTTTGATATCTTTACGATGTCAGCTAACTCACGCATCTTCACCTTACCGCCTCATTTGGACGCGTCTAGGACCCCACTTGCAGTCAGCAAACCATCGTTTTATTGTTATTTCTGATGGAGCGAAGTCCCCTTGACACATTTCAAAACATTGCTTCGCTTAAACGATATTTTTTCCCATCAAGAAGCAGAGTAAAATTAAAACACGAAACTCTTTGTGATCCTCCGCGAGGAGGCGAACTCTTCCTCCGTGTTCGTCTTGATTTTGTTCGACAAATGGAGGGACCTGCTGTTTCACTCCCAACGGGAGATGATGTTCTTTATGGGGAGTATTTTCATGTCAGGAATACACTCAGAGGTTTGCCATTTTCTGCCGAGGGGCTACCGCTATTAGCAAAAACTTTTTCTATCATTTGGTACTTCCACATATAGGAGAAGGAACTGGGCCAAACACCAAATAAGGAGTGTAGCGCCAATTATATACATATTAATTTTGGGAAAAATAAATCCATAATTTTTGCGTAGAATGTTTGAGCAAATCGTTTAAAACTGTTTTATTATCGATCTAGAGCTCCTGGGCGATGCTACGACTACTAACATGCCGACCAACTTCGATTATTTTTGTGATTTTATTATCCACTTTTCCCTTAACATCAAAAATACCTGAACGGAATCAACGAATCCAAAATTGCATGTAATTAACTGTTACATCATACAATCACAGTTTCAGTGTCCTGGCTTTATCAAATAAAAACTCCTAAATGTATCGAATTTTCTTTTTGTTGACTTTCAAATGTTGTCTAATTTTCACCATATTTCAAATTCATATTTGCTATCATTTTTAAGGGACCGCGCCACTACAAGCCGGGCTTTAAGCATTTAGCATTGAGCAGGCACATTCGTATGTGATGTGCGTTGATTCGGACGTGTTTTAGTTTCGATCCGTATTAATAATAGCTTTTCTACTGTGTTTTGTATGCAATACTGCTTAAAAGAGACAGGGACTCACCCATAGCAATTGCAAGTGTTACAAACATAACTACAAACAATTTCTTGCTAATAAACAAACTAAGAAATAAAAATAAAAAATAAATAAAAACAAAGTGTACAAGCAAATTATCAGAAGGCAAGATGAGTGTGCGGCACTCTCCCACGCGGAGAGGAAAGCAGCCCGCGAGTGAGCCTGTAATAAAAACAATAACTTTTGATACTGTGATTACTCCGGCAATTACGCGCGCGAACTCAATGCAAAAGAAAACAAACGAAATAGAGACAGCCCTCTCTATTAACTCTGCAGGATTACCGCAAAGCGTAGGGAGCGTCAACCTTCAAGCTCAGCCGTTTAATGGCAGTTTCACAACGTGCGTGAGCACAAACGGAATGCCAACAACAACCACAACCAACTCATCATCAACAACGACATCAATTCTGTACACTAGTACTGCAACAACAACCGTATCAAACAAACCATTGCTTGCCATCTCTCCACCTTCTTATGTACAACCTCACGCTTTAAATGAGCAGCCTCCCATAAAGAGATCACGAAACTCACCTAAGTAGTCCTCAACTTTGTCAACCACCAAAAAAAAACAAAAAATAACAACGAACTTAAGCCAAAGCAAACTGCCAAACTACTGGCTAAGTGGCGATACAAAGTCCACAAACAAATTTGCATCTCTTGCTATTGCGAACAGTGGGCTCTGTTAACTCTGTTACTAATGCTCAAAATTTAAATAGTGATAAAAATAAAAATATTAATAATAAACCACCACCAATATATGTGCAAGGTGTGGAATGCATCAAGACACTAAAAAATGCTCTAAGTGCAATAGCAAATAGCAATTTTGTCCTAAAAATCCTAAGAAATAATGAAGTACGAGTACAAGCAAATGACTTAGGGACGTACACTCAAATACATCAAATGCTGAAACAAAAAGGAACAAAACTGCATACTTTCAAACCAAAAAATGAGAGGGGGTTTAAAGTAGTATTACGCAACATGCATCCTTCTGTGGACCAGGAAGAAATAAAGAGTGAATTAAAAGAAAAAGGTCATAAAGTCACAAATATATTTAATATAACACAAAGAACAACAAAAAAACCATTACCACTATTTTTTATTGAACTGGAAACAAATACTAATAACAAAGACATTTACAACATAGACAAATTAATGCACTGCATCGTATTATTTGAGGCGCCACATCATAAACGGATAATTGCACAATGCACGAAATGTCAGAAGTATGGGCATACAAAGAATTATTGCACAAGAGACTCAGTATGTGTAAAATGTGCAGGAAAACATTTAACAAGCGAATGCAACAATCCAACCATTCAAGTGAAATGCGCACTATGTGGAGGTAATCATACCGCCAATTACAAAGGCTGCGAAATATATATATAAAGCCATAAAAATTCAACAATTCCCACCTTTACGCAAAAAGGAAGTCATAACAAACCAAAACACAAACATCGCAAAATCAACAGTGGTATTACTGTTATGCTGAGGGTATAAGTTATGCTGATGCAATAGCCGCATCAAATCCACAGGTAATAGAACCAGAACTAACTATTAAACCTCAAAACAACAAAGATATTGATGAACTCAAAGGCATGATAAAAACTTTAATCACCCAAATGACTAATATGATGAACATAATTACAATGTTAATAAATAACTCGAATGGACGAAAGTGATAACACAAAAATTCTTATTTGGAATGCAAATGGACTAACTCGGCAATATTTAGAGCTGAAGCGGTTTTTAATTGACAGAAAAATTAATATTGCGTTAATTGCAGAAACACATTTCATAGACAAAAGTTATTTAACATTTCCCGGATATCAATACTAATATTATAAAGAGGAAAACTTTGTTTGTTTGTTTGTAACGAATAGGCTCAAAAACTACTGGACCGATTTTAAAAATTCTTTCACCATTCGAAAACTACATTATCCAAGAGTAACATGGATTACATTATATTTTGGGAAAAGATAGGGTTCCGTAAGATATTTGGATTTTTCGGACACAAACTGAAAAAAATCTTATATCTATACTAATATTATAAAGAGGAAAACTTTGTTTGTTTGTTTGTTTGTTTGTAACGAATAGGCTCAAAAACTACTGGACCGATTTTAAAAATTCTTTCACCATTCGAAAACTACATTATCCAAGAGTAACATGGATTACATTATATTTTGGGAAAAGATAGGGTTCCGTAAGATATTTGGATTTTTCGGACACAAACTGAAAAAAATCTTATATATAAAATAAAGTCAACTTTTTGTGTGTGTTCGCTAACCGGCCGTGTCTGCACCGAATTAAACCAAACTTACACACAATGTTAAGAAGGTATTGAAGATGGTTTCCGTATAGTTTGGATACCTATTGGTGGATAGGGCTCGAGATATAGGTTAAAACGTGGACCCGGGTAACCTTCGGATGTGTATGTACAATATGGGTATCAAATGGAAGCTGTTGGTGAATGCTTTAGTACAGAGTATTTTTCATGCCGCTCCGTGACTGGGGTCTCGAGATATAGGTCAAAACGTGGACCCGGGTAGCCTTCGGATGTGTATGTACAATATGGGTATCAAATGGAAGCTGTTGGTGAATGCTTTAGTTCAGAGTATTTCCATCCGCTCCGTGACTAGGGTCTCGAGATAGAGACCAAAACGTGGACCCTAGAATGTGTTTGTACAATATGGACATCAAATGAAAGCTGTTGATAAGTGCTTTAATACGGGGTAATTTTCATACCTATTGATGACTAGGGTCTCAAAATATATGCCAAAACGTGGACCCGCCGTGTCTTTGAACCTAATTAAACCAAACTTACACACATTGTTAAGTAGGTATTGAAGATGATTTCCGTACAGTTTGAATACTTATTGGTAGATAGGGTCTCGAGATATAGGTCAAAATGTGGACCCAGGTAACCTTCGGACGTGTATGTACAATATGGGTATCAAATGGAAGCTGTTGGTTATTGCTTTAGTTCAGAGTATTTTTCATGCCGCTCCGTGACTAGGGTCTCGAGATAGAGACCAAAACGTGGAGCCTAGAATGTGTTTGTACAATATGGATATCAAATTGAAGCTGTTGGTGAATGCCTTAGTACAGACTATTTTTCATGCCGCTACGTGACTGGGGTCTCGAGATATAGGTCAAAACGTGGACCCGGGTAACCTTTGGTTGTGTATGTACAATATGGGTATCAAATGAAAGCTGTTGATAAGTGCTTTAATACGGGGTAATTTTCATACCTATTGATGACTGGGGTCTCGAAATATATGCCAAAACGTGGACCCGCCGTGTCTTTGCACCGAATTAAACCAAACTTACGCACATTGTTAAGTAAGTATTGAAAATGGGTTTCGTAAGGTTTGGTTGTAATTCGGAGCAGTGGCAACGGGTACAGCGTTCTTTTGAGCCAGCCATAATG
>JAYXIM010049338.1:0-135330 GCA_037575425.1 Anastrepha fraterculus
TAGTATAGATTTACTCAAAAACAAATAGAAAAACCAAAAATATTGTTTATGCCAAAGCGCTTGAATAAAGAATAAAGAAATAAATAATATGAAAACCATATATTTTCTGTTCTAAACCATATCTATTCTATTTTAGTGTGCCCAGCGAAGGGGGCCGGGTTTGCTGGTATAAAATAAAGTCAACTTTTTGTGTGTGTTCGCTAACCGGCCGTGTCTGCACTGAATTAAACCAAACCTACACACAATGTTAAGAAGGTATTGAAGATGGTTTCCGTATAGTTTGGATACCTATTGGTGGATAGGGCTCGAGATATAGGTCAAAACGTGGACCCGGGTAACCTTCAGATGTGTATGTAATATATGGGTATCAAATGGAAGCTGTTGGTGAATGCTTTAGTACAGAGTATTTTTCATGCCGCTCCGTGACTGGGGTCTCGAGATATAGGTCAAAACGTGGATCCGGGTAACCTTCGGATGTGTATGTACAATATGGGTATCAAATGGAAGCTGTTGGTGAATGCTTTAGTTCAGAGTATTTCCATCCGCTCCGTGACTAGGGTCTCGAGATAGAGACCAAAACGTGGACCCTAGAATGTTTTTGTACAATATGGATATCAAATGAAAGTTGTTGATAAGTGCTTTTATACGAGGTAATTTTCATACCTATTGATGACTAGGGTCTCGAAATATATGCCAAAACGTGGACCCGCCGTGTCTTTGAACCTAATTAAACCAAACTTACACACATTGTTAAGTAGGTATTGAAGATGATTTCCGTACAGTTTGAATACCTATTGGTAGATAGGGTCTCGAGATATAGGTCAAAATGTGGACCCGGGTAACCTTCGGACGTGTATGTACAATATGGGTATCAAATGGAAGCTGTTGGTGAATGCTTTAGTTCAGAGTATTTTTCATGCCGCTGCGTGACTAGGGTCTCGAGATAGAGACCGAAACGTGGAGCCTAGAATGTGTTTGTACAATATGGATATCAAATGGAAGCTGTTGGTGAATGCCTTAGTACAGAGTATTTTTCATGCCGCTACGTGACTGGGGTCTCGAGATATAGGTCAAAACGTGGACCCGGGTAACCTTTGGTTGTGTATGTACAATATGGGTATCAAATGGATATCAAAGGGTATTGATAAGTGCTTTAATACGGGGTAATTTTCCTACCTATTGATGACTAGGGTCTCGAAATATATGCCAAAACGTGGACCCGCCGTGTCTTTGCACCGAATTAAACCAAACTTAGGCACATTGTTATGTAAGTATTGAAAATGGGTTTCGTAAAGTTTGGTTGTAATTCGGAGCAGTGGCAACGGGTACAGCGTTCTTTTGAGCCAGCCATAATGTCGCTTACTTTTTTAACGCTTGGGGCGGAACTGAACTGTCAAATTGACAGTGTGAGTTACAATGTGTCAATATTTCTTTCTGATTTGGATGCCATAAGGAAAAAACGTAAGTGCAACATGTAAAAATTGTTTGTGAATTTTTTTGGAGTGGATTTTGGAACAGTGAATAATTTCTTACGAAATTTGAGAATTTAATGTGAAATCCGAATGAACTTATGTGTTCGTGGAAAAAACAATTTTTTCGTTTTTTTTTTTGAAAAATATAAATGGATAATGATTAAAAAAGCTCCAATGCTTAATAAAACATATAAATTGAAACGAAAAATTCATGGAGGATCAGGAAAAAAGACGATTGTTTATTCATATGCGTTGATTTGAAATTTAAAAACAATCTTTTTTTTCCTGATTTTCAATTTATATTTTATATTTACTCAAAAACAAATAGAAAAACCAAAAATATTGTTTATGCCAAAGCGCTTGAATAAAGAATAAAGAAATAAATAATATGAAAACCATATATTTTCTGTTCTAAACCATATCTATTCTATTTTAGTGTGCCCAGCGAAGGGGGCCGGGTTTGCTAGTATTTTATATTTACTCAAAAACAAATAGAAAAACCAAAAATATTGTTTATGCCAAAGCGCTTGAATAAAGAATAAAGAAATAAATAATATGAAAACCATATATTTTCTGTTCTAAACCATATCTATTCTATTTTAGTGTGCCCAGCGAAGGGGGCCGGGTTTGCTAGTAAATTATATGCAACTAATCATCCCGACGGAAAAGCTCATGGAGGAACAGCCATTATCATCAAAACAAACATAAAGCATACTGAACGACTGCCCTATGTGTCACCTCACATCCAAGCAACGTCTATACAAATTGTTGACAACAATGGACCCATATCAATATCTTCTATCTACTGTCCACCACGACACTTGATAAAGACGGATCAATATGATGATTATTTTAAGACATTAGACAACAGATTCATTGCTGGAGGAGACTTGAACGCAAAGCATACTGACTGGGGTTCAAGGTTGACTAATAAAAAAGGTATATATTTAATTAACGCAATCCATAAAAAAAAATTGCAGGTTTATAAGTACGGGTGAACCAACTTACTCTCCTACGGATGTTAAAAAAATTCCAGATTTAATTGACTTCTGTATAACAAAAAATATTAACCATAACCAACTGAAGCTTAAACCAAGTTATGAACTATCTTCTGACCACTCGCCGATAATACTTAACTATACATCAAAAATTGACCGTATAGAGATAACACCTCAAATATTTACAAAGAGGACTGACTGGGATGAGTATCGAAAACACATCTCCCAACAACTCATTCTAAGTACACCTTTGAAAACACAACTTGACATTGAGCATAGCATCATACATTTTAATGACATAGTTATTGGCGCAGGATTCAGATTCACACCGCAGCAAAAATATAGCGCACAAAACACTTCAAATGACATTTCTATTAAGAAGCAAATCAAGGAAAAAAGAAAATTGAGAAAAAGATGGCAAACAACCAGATCTCCTGCAGACAAACAGAGGTTAAACTTAGCTACAAAAAATTTGAAGGCTTGTTTATGTGACATAAAAAATAAGGAAATTGAAAAATATCTAAAAAATATAACTCCTACACATGACACAAATTATTCCTTGTGGAAATGTACAAAAAAAACTCAAAAACCAGATAAATAATCAACCCCCACTAAGAAAAGATGACAACACATGGGCTTTTACAAATGATGAAAAAGCAGCGACACTGGGAAATTATTTTGAAAATGTCCTCTCGAACGATGAGCATAAACAAATTGACTGAATGTTAATACTGATACCATCACAAAAATAAGAAGAACAAGCACACAAGAAGTGATACTATGCATCAAAACTTCCTTAGAAACGTATTTAATGCAATGTTTCGCTTACAATACTTCCCAAAAGTATGGAAAGTCGCAGAAATCATTGCGCTACCAAAACCGGGTAAAAAGCCAACAGCTTTAACTTCATATCGACTTGGGAGCTTTTTCATATTTCTATTGAAAAAAAAAAAGTGCTATAATATGTCAGATATTTTCGTAAGTTCTAACCAGTTCTGTTGTATGCAGTACAGTGTACTCTTATGTATACATATACACTCTAATAAATATTACGTATCGATAATAACGCATCAAAACACGTCCTTATTCCCATTTAGCGTAAGTTATACCTACATACCAAATTAGTAAAAACAAAAAACCAAAATCTTAAAACTCACACAACTCTATTAATTTTAATTCAATTACAGTCAAATATAGCTCATTCGACGCAAAATTAAATTTACTAACACAGTAGGGTACTAAAAAAATCCTCAATATCGGATAATATTGTAAAAATTATGCCAAAGTTGAAAAAATAGAGAAAAAATAAAAAAATTCCAAATACTTCGGTCCACAGTCTCGTCAGTTGTCATTTCAGAAAAAATGTTAACACACTGTCAAAAAGGCTTGTTTTTGTTCTTTCGAACTAAAAAGCTAATTCGAAATCGGATGGAAATTGGCGAAGTTAGGAGTTATTCTTCACATCAACCTACTGAAAAACGGTTTTATGGCCATAAAATGAGATTTTGGGGGTGTATTGGAAATTTCTCCTATACAATTCTTTTCAGTTTTTCATAAGCTACAACCCTCACCATGTCCGATCCAAAGTTTTTTTGCAACTTTTTTTTTTGTACCACAGTGTAATTAGAATTAAAGTTAATCCAAAATTGAATTGAATGGAGAACTTTCTTGGAATTGAAAGTAAGCCCTTGAGTGATATTTAAGTTCCAAAAAGGAATTGAATCCAGACCAAAATTGTAGTAGATTTAGTACATTGTAGACGAATCCTCAAATCAAAAAACAAAATAAATTTTTTTAAATAAAAACTTACGTTTTATTTAAAACTAGCAAACCCGGCCCCCACACTAAAATAGAATAGATATGGTTTAGAACAGAAAATATATGGTTTTCATATTATTTATTTCTTTATTCTTTATTCAAGCGCTTTGGCATAAACAATATTTTTGGTTTTTCTATTTGTTTTTGAGTAAATATAAAATATAAATTGAAAATCAGGAAAAAAGAAGATTGTTTTTAAATTTCAAATCAACGCATATGAATAAACAATCGTCTTGTTTCCTGATCCTCCATGAATTTTTCGTTTCAATTTATATGTTTTATTAAGCATTGGAGCTTTTTTAACCATTATCCATTTATATGTTTCAAAAAAAAAAACGAAAAAATTGTTTTTTCCACGAACACATAAGTTCATTCGGATTTCACATTAAATTCTCAAATTTCGTAAGAAATTATTCACTGTTCCAAAATCCACTCCAAAAAAACTCACAAACAATTTTTACATGTTGCACTTACGTTTTTTCCTTATGGCATCCAAATCAGAAAGAAATATTGACACATTGTAACTCACACTGTCAATTTGACAGTTCAGTTCCGCCCCAAGCGTTAAAAAAGTAAGCGACATTATGGCTGGCTCAAAAGAACGCTGTACCCGTTGCCACTGCTCCGAATTACAACTAAACTTTACGAAACCCATTTTCAATACTTACTTAACAATGTGCCTAAGTTTGGTTTAATTCGGTGCAAAGACACGGAGGTTCCACGTTTTGGCATATATTTCGAGACCCTAGTCATCAATAGGTATGAAAATTACCCCGTATTAAAGCACTTATCAACAGCTTTCATTTGATACCCATATTGTACATACACAACCAAAGGTTACCCGGGTCCACGTTTTGACCTATATCTCGAGACCCCAGTCACGGAGCGGCATGAAAAATACTCTGTACTAAGGCATTCACCAACAGCTTCAATTTGATATCCATATTGTACAAACACATTCTAGGCTCCACGTTTTGGTCTCTATCTCGAGACCCTAGTCACGGAGCGGCATGAAAAATACTCTGAACCAAAGCATTCACCCACAGCTTCCATTTGATACCCATATTGTACATACACGTCCGAAGGTTACCCGGGTCCACATTTTGACCTATATCTCGAGACCCTATCTACCAATAGGTATTCAAACTGTACAGAAATCATCCTCAATACCTACTTAACAATGTGTGTAAGTTTGGTTTAATTAGGTTCAAAGACACGGCGGGTCCACGTTTTGGCATATATTTCGAGACCCTAGTCATCAATAGGTATGAAAATTACCTCGTATTAAAGCACTTATCAACAGCTTTCATTTGATATCCATATTGTACAAACACATTCTAGGGTCCACGTTTTGGTCTCTATCTCGAGACCCTAGTCACGGAGCGGATGGAAATACTCTGAACTAAAGCATTCACCAACAGCTTCCATTTGATACCCATATTGTACATACACATCCGAAGGTTACCCGGGTCCACGTTTTGACCTATATCTCGAGACCCTATCTACCAATAGGTATCCAAACTATACGGAAACCATCTTCAATACCTCCTTAACAATGTGTGTAAGTTTGGTTTAATTCGGTGCAAAGACACGGCGGGTCCACGTTTTGGCATATATTTCCAGACCCTAGTCATCAATATGTATGAAAATTACCCCGTATTAAATCACTTATCAACAGCTTTCATTGGATACCCATATTGTACATACACAACCAAAGGTTACCCGGGTCCACGTTTTGTACATACACATCCGAAGGTTACCCGGGTCCACGTTTTGACCTATATCTCGAGCCCTATCCACCAATAGGTATCCAAACTATACGGAAACCATCTTCAATACCTTCTTAACATTGTGTGTAAGTTTGGTTTAATTCGGTGCAGACACGGCCGGTTAGCGAACACACACAAAAAGTTGACTTTATTTTATATATAAGATTTTTTTCAGTTTGTGTCCGAAAAATCCAAATATCTTACGGAACCCTATCTTTTCCCAAAATATAATGTAATCCATGTTACTCTTGGATAATGTAGTTTTCGAATGGTGAAAGAATTTTTAAAATCGGTCCAGTAGTTTTTGAGCCTATTCGTTACAAACAAACAAACAAACAAAGTTTTCCTCTTTATAATATTAGTATAGATGACATACATTTATATACGTAAGTGCAATAATAATACATATTTAAATTTTATTCTATAATTTCACATGTCATTAATAGAAACATTTTTGAATCTATAAAGTACACTTCAAATGGTCTTACATTTTTAAGGCTATTAAATTTAATTAGTTCTGAAAGATCTGTTGAAATAATTTCATAACACTGCAAAATGGAATTAAATTCCTTAACTTCCTAAACTTAAGTAAATTTCGTTATCGACAACATATATATTGTATTTTTTATTTTTCCAAATGTAAGAAGTCCATTTTCTTTTCGTAAATATAACGTAAATTCTGACTTATAACAATATCCATATGTACATTCGATTTTTTTTATTTTAAGCACGTGAGGCATTTTATTACTAGTAAATGTCTTAGTCAAATAATGCTGGACACTTAAATCTAAATCTTCAAAACTTAAACTACGTAATTTATCAAAAAGAAATTCATTTTGAAATGTCATGCTTTCCCATGTAATACTCATTTTTGTTTGATATCTATTAGCGAGAGATTTGCATATGTTCTTGTAGTTATTGATTACTGAAGCATCCCTTATAAATTCGCGATGCTTGGCTTCGTATCTCATTGCCCATGTATGAATCAGAGGACCCATTTTTTTACAACTGAAGGGTAGTGGGTTCAAAAGTGATGTTTTGGGAGCAGGGTTTCCCCATAAACTTCAATTATACATTTCAAATGCAACTCTATATCATCTTTAAGAGATTGTATATGTTGTTGTTTTGAGACCGAGGATAATGAAACTTTTATTATTCGAATAAGCGAAGTAACCCCAATCCAAAAGCGGGGTAGAATGTCATAGAAGTTAAAAAAGATGAAAGGCAAGTGCAATATAAGACATACATTTTGAGAGGCTGACAACCCAATGGAAGTTCGGCATTTTTTATCAAGAGTGATTTTCGGTGGGATGCAGGTGTTTTGTAAATAGCCGAAATTAAAATTTTTAATTTTATCATTAATATCTGTTATAGAAAGGTATTTGCCTTCTGTAAGCTTTTTAAAAAATAGTTTTAAAACGAAAGGAACAGCGCCCTCCAAAATGTCGTGAATTACATCAACATTATGGCTTTCGAAAATTTTGTAATGTGATAAGTTGTTAATCTCACAAGAATTTTTTATGCCTTTAGTAGTTTTTGTATCTAAAAAAGTTACTCCTGGAACAGAAGATAGTATTTTATTGTATTCTATATGTTTTCTTAAAAGATTGTTGTTTTCAACTACTGAGTGTTTAGCCTCGTCTCGATGAATAGTGCAAAATCTGCAATAATAATACGCCCTGAAAGAACATACAAATCCAAAACAAAGATTGGCCGCTAAATTGTCATGTGCAACAAACACCAATGTACCTTTTATAAAAATATTGTCCACCTTCACCCCGGTGTTTTCAAGTACTCGAATATCGCTGATAATCGGATATAATATTGTTTTAAAATCGACGTTTTTATTTTTGAGATCTTTACATAAGAATAACGCAATTAAATGAATGTTAGCACACTTTGAATTGAATTGAAAAGGAAGATTTCTTATTGTAAAGTAGAGAGCACCAACCTTATAGATTCCAGTTTTGCTTCCTAAAGGATTGGTAATTTCGAAGTCATCATAAAACATTTGTATTTGTAAGGCATTAGGTTCCTTTCGAAAAAATCCAGCCCAGTTTTCAGCACAGCAAAAGCTTGCCAGTGTTTCCCTATTACAAATATGATGCCTTTCAAAATAAAGGTCTTTGAAAGATTTGTTTTGAAATAAAGTATTTAGGGTCTCAAGGATAGGGACATATTGTAATGTGGATTGAACGAAGTGCTTAGTTGGATGCCAAGCTTTTTTTTTATAACCCAATGACCTCCTAGTGCCTTCGCGATTGGCGAAACGAAAAAATCTGAATTTTTGCACCCTTTTTCCATTTTAAATTTTGTGGAATATTGTTTGAAATCTTCGGTCAGTTTACTCCGAAAGCCAGCAGACGTCCATTCTGTACAGTTTCCCAAATTAGAACCGCCACTCGCAGCAATAAAAATTTGTTCCACACTGCTTTCATATTTCCCACAGTTCTCTAAAAACCTATTTGAAATCGCCTCCTCATACCGAAGATTAAAATCAAAATCAATCTAGAACAAATTATTATTACTATTGGGTGATATAATTGTTTATGCATTACCAGTGACGATTCATATACAAATATTAGTAAATTTTCCAAAACATTGCACGCAGTTGCGATAAATTTTTGTCTCGATTTTAACGTTTCTCGCAATTTCTGCTGCACCAGATTCAGTTCGTCTTTAACTATGCAGTTTTGAAAAAAACGAAGATCTTCTTCATAAATTACCTCGCTATTATCGCTTTCCTTGTTGACCTCGGACAGTTTACGTTTTTTGGAACTACAGCCACCGAGTTTTGTAAGTTTAGTGTTTATGTTTTTTAGTTTTGCAACTAAATAACGTGAATTGTTCTCTGGATTAAAGAACAAATCCTAAAATGATTTTGGAGTTTAATTAAAATCAGATGGTATTTTTTACGTATCAGCACAATGTTACGCATACTTACAATTCCTCCAAACTTGCTATTGGTAACCTTATAAGCAGGAAAAAGACGTATTATTGACTCGGCTAGTGCAATTTTTTCCTCACGCTTGGGGTGATTTCCACAACGCTGGCGTAAAAAGTTCGTAAACTCACGCACTAAGGTACGTCGGGAACTATCACTCAAAGTGTTAGTGTTTTTGTATTCCTCAAAAATACTAGAGAAAACTCCACTTCTGATGTAGTTCTCCAGATCCTGTTGAATTTTTTAACAGTAAAATGTCTCTTACACTTTATTTGCTACTTACCTTATGATTTAAGCTTGAAACAGCTGATGCTTCTTTCCTTGGCGAATTTTCGTATATTTCCAATAAAAAACAGCTACAGCTATTGGCGAATAATATCTTGGAAATCATCAAAAAAAAAATTCAGCTCCGTCGCGGTCTCTAAATGCTAGTGCATACTCAGTATCAATATTTAATTGTTGTACAACTGCCAAAAAATACCATTAAATTTTATAAAATCTCAACAATTGTTTCGATTACTTACTTGATGCAATTGTTTTATCCACCGAGAACTCCTCACTTTCAGGATTGATTATTTTAAGGAAATGCACTTCCGCGTGGTATTTCACTTTTAAAAACATGCTTCTAGAATAGTGGAAAAAATGACACTGAGAGTGAGTGAGTGACAGAGAGTGAGAGAATTTTTTAATACCTTCTTGGTTTTACTTTAAATCAAATAATACTAAAGTTCGGAGTACATTGAAATTAATTGAGAGTGAGAGACATTTTTAATACTTTCTTGGTTTTACTTTAAAGCAAATAATACTAAAGTTCAGAGTACATTGAAATTAATTGAGAGTGAGAGACTTTTTTAATACTTTCTTGGTTTTACTTTAAAGCAAATAGTACTAAAGTTCAGAGTACATTAAAATTAATTAAGAGTGAGCAAATTTTTTAATACTTTTTTGGTTTTACTTTTAAACCAATAAATTTTAAATTGAATATAATTGAAACTTAAACTGAAACCAAAATAGCTTGAAACATTAAAGAGAGCATTTTAATGTTTTTTCGGTCTTACGTTAAATCTAATAGGTATTAAATTTCAAAAACGCAACGCTCATCACCAATTAAAGTTTTGTTTTAAACCCATTTTGGATTTAAAATAATTGCAAGAATATTTCATCGTCTTAAAATAAAACTTTTTAGAATTAAAAATCAAATTTAATTCCAAAATTGTATAAATTCAATAGCAACTGGTATTAAATATAAACCATAATTTTTTACTGTGCAACAAATACATCGAGTTACACAAAAAATAATTTTAGACATGGAAAATAAACGATACTGCGTTGCTGTATTTTTGGACGTCGCAAGAGCTTTTGACAAAGTTTGGCCTCTTGCATAAAATTAGGACAATATTACCACTCGACTATTATTTAATTATCAAGAGCTACCTTACTGAACGATGCTTCTACATTAAATACAATGACAAATACTCACATATACATCCAATAACAGCAGGAGTTCCTCAAGGCAGCGTTCTAGGACCACTGTTATATGTCTTATTCACCTCTGACATACCACTCCCAGACGAAACTAATTCTACTATAGCAACATTCGCAGACGACACAATTTTATTGTCATCTGACAAAAACCTCTCAACCGCAACAACAAAATTACAGATGTACACCAACAATGTTAAAAAGTGGTTTGACAAATGGAGTTTAAAAGTAAACGAGGACAAATCTGTACAAGTAATATTTACGACAAGAACAGAGATTGCTGCTATGCCGATTAAGCTCAACAATAAAAATATACAAATTGAAACATCTGCAAAATATCCTGGAATCCATCTGGACTCAAAACTAAATTGGAAAGATCATATCAAAAAGAAAATAAAACAAATAAAGGAAAAATTTCGACAATTGCATTGGCTAATAGGCAGAAATTCTAAGCTCAATATTTCTAACAAACTTTTAGTATACAAGGCGGTCATTAAACCTATCTGGACCTACGGACTTCAAGTGTGGGGAACTGCAAAAAGAACTCACATAAACAAAGTACAGCGACAACAATCAAAAATCTTACGTATAATAACAATGTCAGACAGGTATACAAAACATGATGACATGCATACTACGTTCAATATACCATTAATCGACGAAGAAATAAAAGCGATATCAACAAGGTATTTTAACGAAATAAACCAGCACAAAAATAGAGAAGTCAATACACTCTCACAACTTGAAAGAAGAACTTTACGACGTCTGAATAGAAACTGGCCAATTGACCTATTAAATTAAATATTAATTCTCGTATACTAAAATAACTGTATATATAAAATGTAATTCTTTTCCTAAAAAGTAATCGCTGTATTCGTCTTGGCACTGGCCATGATGAAATATATTTAATAATTTTCCTAACTAATTGTCAAAAAATGTACTAGATGTCAGTATGACAGATGTATGATTAATGTAGGAATAATAAAAAAAAAAATAAAAAAAAATTAAGCAGCTAGAACAAGTTAATTATCAAGTATTGCTAGATTAACAGAGCCCGACTGCAATGCAATATTTAGAAGTTTGTTTCAGGTTTCGTCTCGTTTTATATACATAGTTAAGTTAAATCAATACAGTTATTATAAACAGGGTTAAAATTAAAAAATGGGTCGCTGCAATAAAACTGAATTTATTTTTGATTAACTATTCTTCCACTTTCTAGAAGGGTTGTTCAATTGCAACTATTATATACAAAATAAAAGATACTAATAAATAATTTTCATTTGATAATTTAACTTGTTTTAAGAAAATCATTATACAATATATGTATGTAATTGCTATTGACTCGCAATAAGGTTTGCATTATGCGTTTTTTGTGAGCTATGGCAAACTGCTTCGTAACTTCAGAGACAGTTGGTATGCCAAGATCGCGATGAAAATAACTATCTCTTATAGTATGTCGCGTTTACTATGCTCCGCAGGATTTTGGTTTACAGAGGTTAGATATAGGTTATGTATTTTGACCAGCGCTTCCCCAAATTGTATGTCATAAGTCCAAACCGGTCTTATTATTTGTTTGTAAATAAACAATTTGTTGCGGATTGGTAGCTTCAGCGCCTACCAATGAGGTAATATATGTAGCTTATTTAATTTCAAGTCAAGCTCTACCCTCTTCGCTTTCAAGCGCAGTTTGTCATTAAATGTTTTGCCTTGATATTTGACCTCGTCGACGTGTGAACGGATGACGATTGGATTTTAAGTAGCGTTTTTTTGGAAAAACACTATAGGAATGCGCTATTGCTTTTGTTTAGCTTTATTCTCCATTGATAAACCCCTGTTTCAGAGTAGTTAACACCTTTTTGTTACTTATTCGTTGCTTTTTCGATAGTATTATTGACTGAAAGTATGGCAGTGTCGTCCGCAAATGTTGCAGTTACTTGCTGATTTGCCGATAGTAGGACGTGAGTTGTTAGCGCTGTTAGTTCTGCCTTTTCCAAACTGGATAAAGAAGCACAGCGAATGGGTCTGGTGGTGAACGAGAACAAAACGAAGTACTTCTTGTCATCAAACAATCAGTCGGCGCACTCGCGTATCGGCACCCACGTCACTGTTGAGAGTTATGATTTCGAGGTTGTAAAAGACTTCGCTTATTTAGGAACTAGCATTAACACCGATAACAATGTCAGCCTGGAAATCCAACGTAGAATCTCTCTTGCCAACAAGTGCTACTTTGGACTAAGTAGGCAAATTAGTGGTAAAGTCCTTTCTCGACGAACAACACTAACACTCTACAAGGCTCTCATCATGCCCGTCCTAACGTATGGCGCAGAAGGGTGGACGATGACAACATCCGATGAACCGGCGATTGGAGTGCTTGAGAGAAAGATTCTGCGCAAGATTTTTAGAACTTTGCACGTTGGCAACGGCGAATATCGCAGGCGATGGAACAAAAGAAAACTAAACTTAGCTACAAAAGTTCTAAAAGATACCATAAATAAGAGAAATAACAAATAAATCGAAAACTATTTGAAGACGAAACTAATTCTACTATAGCAACATTCGCAGACGACACAATTTTATTGTCATCTGACAAAAACCTCTCAACCGCAACAACGAAATTACAGATGTACACCAACAATGTTAAAAAGTGGTTTGACAAATGGAGTTTAAAAGTAAACGAGGACAAATCTGTACAAGTAATATTTACGACAAGAACAGAGATTGCTGCTATGCCGATTAAGCTCAACAATAAAAATATACAAATTGAAACATCTGCAAAATATCCTGGAATCCATCTGGACTCAAAACTAAATTGGAAAGATCATATCAAAAAGAAAATAAAACAAATAAAGGAAAAATTTCGACAATTGCATTGGCTAATAGGCAGAAATTCTAAGCTCAATATTTCTAACAAACTTTTAGTATACAAGGCGGTCATTAAACCTATCTGGACCTACGGACTTCAAGTGTGGGGAACTGCAAAAAGAACTCACATAAACAAAGTACAGCGACAACAATCAAAAATCTTACGTATAATAACAATGTCAGACAGGTATACAAAACATGATGACATGCATACTACGTTCAATATACCATTAATCGACGAAGAAATAAAAGCGATATCAACAAGGTATTTTAACGAAATAAACCAGCACAAAAATAGAGAAGTCAATACACTCTCACAACTTGAAAGAAGAACTTTACGACGTCTGAATAGAAACTGGCCAATTGACCTATTAAATTAAATATTAATTCTCGTATACTAAAATAACTGTATATATAAAATGTAATTCTTTTCCTAAAAAGTAATCGCTGTATTCGTCTTGGCACTGGCCATGATGAAATATATTTAATAATTTTCCTAACTAATTGTCAAAAAATGTACTAGATGTCAGTATGACAGATGTATGATTAATGTAGGAATAATAAAAAAAAAAATAAAAAAAAATTAAGCAGCTAGAACAAGTTAATTATCAAGTATTGCTAGATTAACAGAGCCCGACTGCAATGCAATATTTAGAAGTTTGTTTCAGGTTTCGTCTCGTTTTATATACATAGTTAAGTTAAATCAATACAGTTATTATAAACAGGGTTAAAATTAAAAAATGGGTCGCTGCAATAAAACTGAATTTATTTTTGATTAACTATTCTTCCACTTTCTAGAAGGGTTGTTCAATTGCAACTATTATATACAAAATAAAAGATACTAATAAATAATTTTCATTTGATAATTTAACTTGTTTTAAGAAAATCATTATACAATATATGTATGTAATTGCTATTGACTCGCAATAAGGTTTGCATTATGCGTTTTTTGTGAGCTATGGCAAACTGCTTCGTAACTTCAGAGACAGTTGGTATGCCAAGATCGCGATGAAAATAACTATCTCTTATAGTATGTCGCGTTTACTATGCTCCGCAGGATTTTGGTTTACAGAGGTTAGATATAGGTTATGTATTTTGACCAGCGCTTCCCCAAATTGTATGTCATAAGTCCAAACCGGTCTTATTATTTGTTTGTAAATAAACAATTTGTTGCGGATTGGTAGCTTCAGCGCCTACCAATGAGGTAATATATGTAGCTTATTTAATTTCAAGTCAAGCTCTACCCTCTTCGCTTTCAAGCGCAGTTTGTCATTAAATGTTTTGCCTTGATATTTGACCTCGTCGACGTGTGAACGGATGACGATTGGATTTTAAGTAGCGTTTTTTTGGAAAAACACTATAGGAATGCGCTATTGCTTTTGTTTAGCTTTATTCTCCATTGATAAACCCCTGTTTCAGAGTAGTTAACACCTTTTTGTTACTTATTCGTTGCTTTTTCGATAGTATTATTGACTGAAAGTATGGCAGTGTCGTCCGCAAATGTTGCAGTTACTTGCTGATTTGCCGATAGTAGGACGTGAGTTGTTAGCGCTGTTAGTTCTGCCTTTTCCAAACTGGATAAAGAAGCACAGCGAATGGGTCTGGTGGTGAACGAGAACAAAACGAAGTACTTCTTGTCATCAAACAATCAGTCGGCGCACTCGCGTATCGGCACCCACGTCACTGTTGAGAGTTATGATTTCGAGGTTGTAAAAGACTTCGCTTATTTAGGAACTAGCATTAACACCGATAACAATGTCAGCCTGGAAATCCAACGTAGAATCTCTCTTGCCAACAAGTGCTACTTTGGACTAAGTAGGCAAATTAGTGGTAAAGTCCTTTCTCGACGAACAACACTAACACTCTACAAGGCTCTCATCATGCCCGTCCTAACGTATGGCGCAGAAGGGTGGACGATGACAACATCCGATGAACCGGCGATTGGAGTGCTTGAGAGAAAGATTCTGCGCAAGATTTTTAGAACTTTGCACGTTGGCAACGGCGAATATCGCAGGCGATGGAACAAAAGAAAACTAAACTTAGCTACAAAAGTTCTAAAAGATACCATAAATAAGAGAAATAACAAATAAATCGAAAACTATTTGAAGAATCTGACTCCCTATCAAGATACAAACTACTCTTTATCGAAATGTATTAAAAAATTAAAAACTCCAATAAAACATCAACCACCACTAAAAAAAGATGACAATTCATGGGCTGTTACAAAAGGGGAAAAAGCGACAGTTTACTTCGAAAAAGTTCTATCAAATGACGTGTAAAGAAAGTATTGTTTATTGTTTTTAATATATTTATTTACTTATCGGTTCAAGCCAGACATCCAGCTTGTAAAACGATTGTTTTCTTTCTTGTGTCTTACATACTACGTACAAGCGTTTTTATAGGAATTTTTGTCAATGCAAGCCAATAACAATTTTTGGTGTTTACTTATGTAATACTAGCAAACCCGGCCCCCTTCGCTGGGCACACTAAAATAGAATAGATATGGTTTAGAACAGAAAATATATGGTTTTCATATTATTTATTTCTTTATTCTTTATTCAAGCGCTTTGGCATAAACAATATTTTTGGTTTTTCTATTTGTTTTTGAGTAAATATAAAATATAAATTGAAAATCAGGAAAAAAGAAGATTGTTTTTAAATTTCAAATCAACGCATATGAATAAACAATCGTCTTGTTTCCTGATCCTCCATGAATTTTTCGTTTCAATTTATATGTTTTATTAAGCATTGGAGCTTTTTTAACCATTATCCATTTATATTTTTCAAAAAAAAAACGAAAAAATTGTTTTTTCCACGAACACATAAGTTCATTCGGATTACACATTAAATTCTGAAATTTCGTAAGAAATTATTCACTGTTCCAAAATCCACTCCAAAAAAATTCACAAACAATTTTTACATGTTGCACTTACGTTTTTTCCTTATGGCATCCAAATCAGAAAGAAATATTGACACATTGTAACTCACACTGCCAATTTGACAGTTCAGTTCCGCCCCAAGCGTTAAAAAAGTAAGCGACATTATGGCTGGCTCAAAAGAACGCTGTACCCGTTGCCACTGCTCCGAATTACAACTAAACTTTACGAAACCCATTTTCAATACTTACTTAACAATGTGCCTAAGTTTGGTTTAATTCGGTGCAAAGACACGGCGGGTCCACGTTTTGGCATATATTTCCAGACCCTAGTCATCAATAGGTATGAAAATTACCCCGTATTAAAGCACTTATCAACAGCTTTCATTTGATACCCATATCGTACATACAGAACCAAAGGTTACCCTGGTCCACGTTTTGACCTATATCTCGAGACCTCAGTCACGGAGCGGCATGAAATATACTCTGTACTAAAGCATTCACCAACAGCTTCAATTTGATACCCATATTGTACATACACATCCGAAGTTTACCCGGGTCCACGTTTTGACCTATATCTCGAGACCCTATCTACCAATAGGTATTCAAACTATACGGAAATCATCTTCATTACCTACTTATTAATGAGTGTAAGTTTGGTTTAATTCGGTGCAAAGACACGGCGGGTCCACATTTTGGCATATATTTCCAGACCCTAGTCATCAATAGGTATGAAAATTACCCCGTATTAAAGCACTTATCAACAGCTTTCATTTGATACCCATATTGTACATACACAACCAAAGGTTACCCGGGTCCACGTTTTGACCTATATCTCGAGACCCCAGTCACGGAGCGGCATGAAAAATACTCTGTACTAAAGCATTCACCAACAGCTTCAATTTGATACCCATATTGTACATACACATCCGAAGGTTACCCGGGTCCACGTTTTGACCTATATCTCTAGCCCTATCCACCAATAGGTATCCAAAGTATACGGAAACCATCTTCAATACCTTCTTAACAATGTGTGTAAGTTTGGTTTAATTCGGTGCAGACACGGCCGGTTAGCGAACACACACAAAAAGTTGACTTTATTTTATATATAAGATTTTTTTCAGTTTGTGTCCGAAAAATCCAAATATCTTACGGAACCCTATTTTTTTCCAAAATAAAATGTAATCCATGTTACTTCTGGATAATGTAGTTTTCTAATGGTGAAAGAATTTTTAAAATCGGTCCAGTAGTTTTTGAGCCTATTCGTTACAAACAAACAAACAAACAAACAAACAAACAAACAAACAAACAAAGTTTCCCTCTTTATAATATTAGTATAGATATTAGTATAGATGATTCTAGCATTGACGCACCGCACATAAAATAATTACGTTAGCTATGTTTGCGTTTAGTTTCAAGTGTAATGAACCTTTTAAGAAATATGATACTATTTAAACGGCACAGCGAAGTGAATGCATAAGTGGACAATAAATTAAAAACCAAAACAAAACAATAAATGTTTATGAATATTAATGTTAAGGCATATCCGACTTATAATCATACTACACCTCCCTTCTTCGGAAGAATGCTCATACAACTTTTTTTTGTATGAACATTCTTTTACATTGAATTGTTAAAATAAAATATGTACATAAGAGTAATCTTAATTTTATATATATGTATATATTGTATTAATTTTCTAAGTTTAGACGTTTTATTATTGTTGATAAATCTTAAGCCTATTTTTGTGAACTATTCGTTCTTTTAAAGATAACTTATCAACTATAGTAACATTATTTTTATTATCTATTGCTTTAATGGTATAAGGCCCACAATATTGGGGTTCCAGTTTATGGGCCACTTCATTCCTAAGTAAAACTAAATTGCCTATGCTAAAATTGTGATCTAAACTATTTTTATCATAAAATGTTTTTTGCTTAATTTTAGCTATGTCTATCATATTGCGAGCTCTTTTATGTGCTACTTCTAGCCTAAATCTTACTTCTCTAGCGTAGTTATCTATGTTATATAATGGAGTAATTTGGTCTACATTTTTGAACTGCTGAAACATGTTTGGTGTTTTTCCAAAAACTAATTCATACGGACAATAGTCATGTACTGTAGAAGGAGTGGTGTTAAAACAGTATGTGAAGTATTGTAGCCACTCATCCCAGTCGTTTTTGTCAATCGATATGTAAGATCTTACGTATTGATTGAAAGTTTTATGTGATCTTTTTATTACTCCTAGTGTTTGGTGGTGGTAAGCAGTTGAATTAATTTTCTCTATTTTTAGCAATTCACATAGCTCTGTTAGTATTGAATTTTTGTATTCTGTACCCATGTCCGAAATGAACGTCTTCATTGGACCGTAGGTAAGAATAAACTTCTCAAATATTGCTTTCGCCACTGTCTTGGCGTTTTTGTCTTGGATGGGTATCGTGACTAAATATTTTGTCATGTCGCATATTATTGTGACTGCATAAGTATTGCCATTAATTGTTGTAGGTAGTGGGCCTATTGTGTCTACCATAACTGTATCAAATGTACCTGTAGGTGTTGGTGTTATAGTCATGGGGCTTTTTAAATGCTTTGTTATTTTGGTTTTTTGGCATTTTTCGCAAGTTTTTACGTACTTAGCAACATCTTTTGACATTTTATTCCAGAAGTAATGTCTTTTAATTTTCATAAGTGTTCTGAAAATTCCGCAATGACCGCCTTCTATAGGGTCATCGTGGTATCTTTTTAGAATGTCCATTACAGTTTTAGCATCATTGATCTGGGTCACCTCATTCAGTAGCGCTACTTTTACTTTATTTAATATCATATTGCCCTTATTTTTAAAATCATTTATCGAGACAAATTCGAAAATTTTCTCGCTAGGTGCCACTTGTAAATTATTAATGCCATATTTGTCGGCCACTTCGTCGAGCCTAGAGAAGAATTGTCCTAAGTCAATTTTCCCATTAACAAATAAGTCATCAATTTTTATATATGCCATTATAGATTTTCCTCGTTTGATGTAACATCGTGTGGGTGTAATCTTTAATTTATTGTATTTCCTGACGTCAGTGTTATTAATTGGGACATATATTTTGGGCTTATCATATGTTTTAATGTGATATGTGTAGTTGGACTGCTGTCATTTTTCGACATTGATCTAGTCACTATTTAATTGTATAAATTTTGATTCTTTTCATTTATTTCTTTTAAGTCATTGATTGTAATGCGAGACAAAGCGTCCGCGACGTGATTATCTTTTCCTCTAAGATATTCTACTATGAAATCATACTCTTCTAAATCAAGTCTCATTCGTGTTAGTTTTGAACTTGGATTCTTCATTGAGAACAGGTAAGACAGGGGTCTGTGATCGGTTCTAACTAAAAACTTTGTACCATAGATATAAGGTCTGAAATGGGTTATTGCCCAGTGTATGGCAGCTAACTCTTGTTCAATTGTCGACTTGTTGCTTTCTCCTTTTGTGAAACTTTTGGAGGCATATGCTACTGGTAAATGTTTTCCTTCATATTCCTGAGTAAGTACTGCACCACACGCATATTTGCTTGCGTCTGTTGTTAAGCATAATGGTTTCTTAAAGTCTGTAGGACTGTGTGTAGGACTCATTAATGCCCTTTTGAGGTACACAAATGCATCATTGCATTCTTTTGTCCATTCGAAAGCAAGTCCCTTTTTTGATAACCTTGTTAGGTGTCTTGAATATTCAGCGAAGTTTTTAATAAACCTGCGGTAGTAGTTGCAAAAGGCGACGAACCTTTTTGCACTATCTCCGTCTGTGGGTGTAGGATAATTTTTTATTACCGAGTACTTATTGTCGTCTGGAAGTATCCCCTTGTTTGTACATTTATGCCCGAGGTAGGTTACTTCATGCATAAAAAATCAACATTTTTCAGGGTATAATTTTAGATTATGTGTTCTACATAAATCGAAAACATTTTTCAAGTTTGAAAGCATATGTTTTTCAGAGCAACCAAGGACTACTAAGTCATCCATATATAAGAAAGCTTGCTGTGGTTTTAAACCACTGAAAGCAATTGTCATCATTCTTTGGAATGAATTAGGTGCTACCTTTAAGCCATATGGTAGTCTAGTAAATCTGTATGAACCGTTGTTGGTTGAAAAGGATGTCAAATTTCTTGAATTTTTATCAAGTTCTATTTGATGAAATCCAGTCATTAGATCGAGACATGAAAAATACTTTGCCCTTCCGAGTTGGTCTAAAATGTCATCTATTCTCGGTAACGGGAATTTATCTGCAATTAATTTTTTGTTGATTTGTCTGTAGTCGATTACTAATCTCCATCTTTTTTCAACTGAGTTCGGTAGAGACTTTTTTGGTACCAATAGTATTGGACTATTGTATTCTGAAAATGATGGTTCGACTATTTTGTCTTCTATAAGTTTGTTTACTTGTCTCTCAATTTCATCCTTATGTGTGTGGGGTATACGGTAGTTCTTTAGGTATACCGGCTGTTTGTCTTTAACCATTAACTTTTGCTTATAAAAATTATTTGTTGTTATTGTTTCTGTTTCTAACCCAAATATGTCACTGTATTCGGAACATAGGTTTGTCAATTGTTTTTCATATGTTTTAGGAAAATTTTTTCTCAATTTGTTGAGAATATCCGTTTTTCTTTGTGCATTTCCTGTGTCATTGTTTATTATGTCGTAATCAGAAACATTTTCAGTTAAAATGTTGCTTTGCTTTAAAGATACTGTATTATAATTTGTATTTAAAATGCGGATATAGGCGTTGTCAGATTTTACTAAGGTATTGGCTATAAATATTCCAGGGTGTGTTTCTTGATTTGGAATCAGTGCTTCATCCAAGGTATTAGGTAAGTTTATTTTTCGTATAACTTCTGACCTTGCGGGACTAATTATTTCGTCGTTACATGTTGTTGTTATTGGTATTTCTATAATTTGTGTTAAATTGTCTGGTCTCAGAATTAGAGCATCGTAATTTTGAGTAAAGTCTAATACACAATTGAATTTTTTCATGAAATCCATGCCTATTATACCATCACATGGGATTGGAAAGTTATCTGGGATAACGTGAAATTTATGTGGAATTAAAAATTTCGTAAATTTTAAATCAAAAAATATTGTACCAATAGAACTGATTTTGCCTTGCCCTATACCGCTTAATGCTGTAATGTGTTTTGTGTTAATTTTTTGAAAAGTGGATTTATTGAATTTTAAGAGTGATATATCTGCGCCAGTATCTACAAGTAGTGTAATGTTTGTATTTAAATCTGCTATTTTAAGTTGTACAAAAATGCTAAAGTTAAGGTTAAGCGTATGTATCTTAGAGGAGTAGATTAGTTTTCCGAGTTGTTTTCGTTCGATTAGGCAACTCGTACATTGTGTGTCATGTTCCGGTTGAAATTTGGTCTGCCTTGTCGGTAACGATTTCTATTTTGATTATTATTTCCTAAATTATCAAAATTTGAACGATTTTGATTTCTAGGGAAGTTGTTTCTTCTTTGAAACCTTCCATTTCTTGCAAATCGTCCATTGAATGGTCGTTGACCAAAATGTAGTATTGTGTTTTGTTGTCCTGTAGCTTCAGTACAGCTACCAATGAATTTGCTTATCGCATCGTTCATATTTGTAAAATGGCCAGCTTCCATTATTAATTTGACTTTTTCAATGCTGCAGTTTTTGGTCAATGCTTTTACTGCAGTTTGTGTCGAGTATTTGCTTGCGAGTTCTGCCGGCAACCCATCTGTGATATAGGCATTTTCTAAGTTTTTGATTTTCCGGTTTACCATCGAATTCAGTCACTAGCTTTGCAGCCGTGCTGAGAAACTCCACAACTGTTTGTGTCATTTCGCCTTCTTCTTCTGACTCTATTTCTGAATTAGTAATTGGACAATCTGTTTCCTCAGAAACTGCTTCAAGCTTTGTTAATAGAATAGCTGGTGGGTTTTCAATAATATTTATTGAAATTTTCTCATTAATCGAATGAGATACTTCCTGTTGAATGTTGTATTTGGCTAATACTTTTACTAATTGATCTCGTAGTTGCCAAAATATGTCAAGAGCTTCTTTTTGATGATCCTTTGTAAGTCGCTCGAAATTTATATAAGTTAAATTTCTAATTGATTCTAATGCTAACACTAAATTTTCTAAATGTTTTTTAACTGTTTCCTGTTTTATTTGTATATTTTTATTAATACATTTAAACGATTTTTTGAAATTTTCCTTTTCTATCAGTAAAGTTTTATGAATTTCGGACCATTTGCTCATATTTTGTCTAACTCATTAGATCTTTTCTCTGCTGGAGCAGGAATTCTAGTCGGGTTACGCGCTCCCAGATTGCGCTAGCTTTTTCCCAGGATGGTGGTGTAGCCTCCTCTTCTTTTTGGTTTGCTCACCTTTGGGATGGAAACTTCTTTTGGTTTTTTGTTAAGGCCGTTCCGTCTTCTGTATTCCTCCAAGGAGATTGGTTGCGGCCCTTGAGCTGGGTTGTTCATCTATATTTTTTGTTTTTTGGTTGTATTGGCTTAACCAGGTTCTTCCTTCCGCAGCTGACGGATCGTTTTGGCTGATCACGTCAGGACTTAATATTTTTGTAAATTTTTGGTGCTTTTTAGGGCACTTGCAAATATATTGCAATTTTGGTGCAGATATTGTAAGCACTCATGCAACATTTTGCACTTTGGTTGTGCAAGAAACATGCATTTTAACAGCTTAGCTAAATCAATGCTCAAGCTGGCAGGATCGCCATGTAAAGAAAGTATTGTTTATTGTTTTTAATATATTTATTTATTTATCGGTTCAAGCCAGACATCCGGCTTGTAAAACGATTGTTTTCTTTCTTGTGTCTTACATACTACGTACAAGCGTTTTTATAGGAATTTTTGTCAATGCAAGCCAATAACAATTTTTCGGTGTTTACTTATGTAATATGATTCTAGCATTCACGCACCGCACATAAAATAATTACGTTAGCTATGTTTGCGTTTAGTTTCAAGTGTAATGAACCTTTTAAGAAATATGATACTATTTAAACGGCACAGCGAAGTGAATGCATAAGTGGACAATAAATTAAAAACCAAAACAAAACAATAAATGTTTATGAATATTAATGTTAAGGCATATCCGACTTATAATCATACTACAGACGAAGAAAAGAAAATCAACAACCAAAACCACTTCCACTATGATTTTACAAAAATAAAAAGGACGAATACACACGAAATAATAGCTTGCATCAAAAAACGAATAAAACATAAAAAAGCACCCGGATATGCAGGGCCGTGGAGAGAGTATTCGGAGCCCGGGGGAAACTAGAGATGCAGGCCCCTTCAATTTTTTTTTATTTATCAAAATGCGTATTATGTTATAGTGATATAACATTTAAACATTGAAAAACTCATTGATAAATTTTTTGATAGAATTAATTATGAAATATTGATTAAAATGAATTTTAGAAAACTCTTCAGCAGATCTGAAATAAAAAACGCAGCTGAAAAAAGTTAAAATTTTTTATTCATTTTGTGAGCCTTACAAATATTTGAAAATGACTGCCACGATGCTTAGAATTTTGCTTTTCTTGCTTTAGCTGAGGCAAAAGCTCTTATAATATCATCGAAGTCGAGTTTCCTTGCTAACTCAGATTCCAAATACAAAGTTGCCAATCCTGTTACTCGACTCTGAGTTGAACTAGAACGATGGTAGTCTTTGATCCTTGATAAAGCGCTGAACGATCTTTCGGCGCCGGCAAACGATACTGGTAGGGTGCAGAATATTCGCAAAGCAATGCAGATGTTCGGGAACAGAGTATCCAAGTTTTTAGCTGTGATGGCATTCAACAAGTCGAACGGAGGCATACAATATTCCGAATTTTCAGTAAAATTGGCCTTGTACACACTCTTCAAGTGACACATATCAATTGAGATTTCTTCCGACACATCAGAAGGGTATTTTTTAGCAAAATTAAGAGCTGCTTTTTCAATTTTAGGAAATAGCCACAGGAATGAGAAAATGTTGTTTATGTTTTTAATTGCAGTAAACCGATTTTCAATACCAGTGATAACTGAGTCCATGATGACAAGAAATGTGTTCCTCTTGAAATCAATTTCTTCGGCGGTCATATTTTCCGCTGAATTCTCAGGTTCTTCATCATTACGTTTCTTCTTTCGGCTTGCTGGCAATGTTGACGAAGTGTTTGGCAAACCTTTTGCAACGTAAGGACAAATTGCTTTAAAGAATAACTACGTTTCAAAATTGGTCTTCATTTAAAATGCAACTATCTAAATTTAATCTAATCATCACTATAATTATTAATTACCTTATAAATCAGTAGCATAAAATGTTCCATTTTAATAAGAGCTCAATAATATAAACTTTGGTATCACCATATTATATTTATTCTTCGTAATCGTTATCATAACATTCGATATGGTGACACCAAAAAAAGTCTGTGACGGAACTCTGGTAGAAGTATTATTTACTATATTTTTCAAGCAGGAACTTTTTTGGAATTACCCTCGAGTACGGGCCCCTCTGAAAACTCCGGGCCCGGGGGAAAAAGTAACCGATCCGCCCCCTCTCGTCGGGCCTGCGGATATGACATGATAACAGGAAAAGCATTAGCGGAGCTACCAACCAAGGGATATATATACTTGCGAAACGTTTTTAATGCAATGTTTCGCTTACAATACATTCGACCGACAATATCTAAAATTGCTGAAAAATGACTGCATGATCAAATAAGCCAACTTCTAGACCAAAAACGTATAATACCGGATCATCAATTTGGATTTAGAAAAACACATTCGACTATTCAACAGATCCATAGAATTACATATGAAATTCAATCAGACCTTGAAAACAATCTATACTGTGCCGCAGTATTTTTGGACGTAGCTAAAGCGTTTGACAAAGTGGAGCACAAAGGCTTACTCCACAAAATAAAAAGAATGCTACCTTTTGACTCATCATAAAAAGCTACCTAACCGACCGAAGCTTCTATATTAAATATGACAATCAATGTTCAGATATTCATCAAATAACTGCTGGAGTTCCGCAAGGAAGCGTTCTTGACCCTCTACTATATGTTTTATTCACCGCAGATATACCACCTCCTGACGAAACTAATTCTTCAATTGCTACGTTCGCAGACGATACAATACTATTAGCATCAGACAAAGGCTTAAATATCGCTACTGAAAGACTGCAGCGATACACAAACGCAGTTAAGGAATGGTTTGATAACTGGTGCCTAAAAATAAATGAAAAGAAAACCGTACAGGTTATATTTACTAACAAAACAAAATTTGTTGTTGTTGTCTTGAATTATTCTTTTTTAATGTTTTTAACAAGAAGTAGGATAGGCTAATTGGCCTAAGATCCTTGAGTGTTGTGTGTGAACTCTTTCCTGTCTTGGGAATAAATACCACTTTTACTTCTTTCCATACTGATGGAACACTTTTAAGTTTCAGAGCAGCCTTGAATATAGCTATTAACCACTCCATAATATATGTAGTCTAATGAATGTTGTATTTGGTTTCAGTGATTACGTCTTCAATGTGAGAATCAGAACTTTGTGTTCGATTGTTGATTAATATATTAGGTGATTCGTTGCTGGGAAAATGTTAGTCCACTAGCAACTTCAAAGTTTCATCACTCGAGATAGTCCAACTCTTATCCGGTTTTTAGAGGTATCCAGAGGAATAGTAGTTTTTTGAAAGGATTTTACGCAGTCTAGAAGCCTCTGTGCTTCCTTCGATTTCTCCACAGAACGTCCTTCAACCCGACTTTTTCGCTTTCCTAACTTCTTTTTTGTAAATTCTTAGTTTACTGGAACTGCTATTACAGTAAACTAAGAATTTACAAAAAAGAAGTTAGGAAAGCGAAAAGGTCTGGTTGGAGGAGTTCCAGTCTCTACATTCTGGTGTCGCTTTCGCTCTATTAAACTGTCTTTTACTGTCATTTTTTAATGTTATCGGGTCTTCAAACCACCAGGGCAGTTTTTCTTCTCCTTACACTTAATTATAGGGCAGGTCTTATTTAATGCCGTTCTACAAGTCTCCGTAAGGGTTTATAAGTGCTCATTCAGTGATTCTTCATTTTCAATAGTGATATTTTGGAGATTCGTTTCTTTGAGTTCTCGTTTATATACGTGCCAATTTGTCTTTTTCAAGTTCCTGCTGGCAGGAGGGGCGCGTGAGCTGTTTTTCTCAAATTTTATTTCTATATAGCGATGATCGGAGTATGAGTGTTCATTTAGAACTCTCCACTGCGTCATCTTTTAGTAAAGGGTGTGACTTACTAGCATAATTACAAGAACTTCCTGTCTATTGCGTATAATAAATGTGGGTTCGTTGCCTTTGTTACACAGTGAAAGCTTACTACATGTAATCTAATTAAAGAGACTTAACTTTTTTTTAACTCCTTTGACAACACTAATCAAATAATTTTCAGCTTAATATCAGGTCAGTCCATAAGTTCGTGCGTATATTACCCACAATCTCACTTTTGTACGATTTTTGCATACAAAAAATTATTCGCGGAATATAACGGATCTATTTATATTTTCTTTGATATATTGTGCATTCAAGAAATGATTTTAATCGCGGATAGAAGCACGTGTTCTTAAAAAATTAAATGGAATGTTCGAACGCGTATAAGAGGCATATTTTGTATTTTTTTTTTATAAAAGTGGTAAAAATGCAACAACGGTTGCTGCAGAAATAAACACTGTTCACGGAAAGGATACCGTGAGTGTAAGGACTGCGCAAAAGTGGTTTTCAAAATTCCGAAGTGGTAACTACGACGTGGAGGATGTCCCGCGCGCTGGTCGTCCTGAAGTCTTTAACTCCAACGCCTTGCTTGAACTCGTGCAAGCTTAGCCAAATTTGACAACCGATATAAGTCGAGGTTTAATTCATCGCATGGAACAGTTCGCAGGCACCTGGTTCAGTTGGGAAAGGTTTCAAAGCTGGGAAAATGGGTTCCGCATAGACTTTTCGTCGCCAACCTTCAGCAGAGAGTTAATGTGTGTTCTCAGCTGCTGCAATGGCTTGAAAATGAAAGTTTATTGAACCGTGAAAATGGGTCCTTTACAATAATCCGGTTCGCAAACGCCAATGGTTAGATAAAGATGAAACACCAGAACCGACCCCTAGAGATGGCCCTCAAGCCAAGAAGATTCTCCTGTATATTTGGTGGGATATGACCGGTATTGTTTATCATGAACTTCTGAAACCAAACCAGACGATAACTGCTTATTATTATTCCCATCAGCTATCAAACCTGAATGAGGCACTTAAAAAAAATCGACCGTCTTTAGTGAATAGACGCAAAGTTTTGTTTCACCACCACAACGCAAGACCACATACCCAAGGCAAACATTAGGCAAGCTGAACGAGCTAATGGGAACGGATGGGAGCTAATGCCGCATCCACCAAACTCTCCGGATATTGCACCTTGTGATTATCATCTTTTCCGTGGACTTGAATCCCATATGAGTAACAAGAACTGCTTTTCAAAAGAAGCTATAAAAAGGGATATGGAAGCGTATTTTGGATCCTAGGACAAACAAGTTTTTGAGCAGGGAATTAAAAATTTGCCTAAACGTTGGGAAGACATTGTAAATAATGAAGGAAAATATATTATTGATCAATAAGTATTTTAAACATATTTTTTATTAATTTTAAAATCACCTTTACCCTGTTAAGCGATTAATTTTTCTTAGACAGCTCGATTTACTGTGCTGAATTAATTTCAAGCGAAGACGCGTATTTACGACATACCGACAAGCCCGTTTTCAGCCAAATATTGGATTCACCATGCGCGTTGGCTGAACGATTATGATAACGATTATCAGGAAATTCAGTTTTCATGCTTACTTTATAATGTCAAAATAACAGGGAAATTTTCGCCTTTTGCGTATCCTTCAATTTCATAGCATGACAGACATATACGACATTAACTAAAAAATGAACTTTTGAAATTGACGCATATATACGACATAATCACTTAAGAGGTTAAAAAACTCACGAACTTATGGGCTTACCTGATTGTATCCTTTATTTTTTTGAATCTCTGTGTGTTCAGCTAAGAGTCAGTTTTTTTTATTCTGCAAAATTGCAGTTTTGTTCTTTACTTCTTAATATGCAGCCACAGGAAAGGTTTAAATATTTATTTTTTAACTATTTTGAGCGATTGCGGCAAAAGCGTAATTTGCGCCACTGAACACTTTTACACGCTTATTTATGAATTTCCTTGTCCCTTCCTTTCTAGAGTTGCCAAGACTTGTAAAACGAATTAAAGCCATTGAGGTGTATTCGTAGTAATTTCAATACCATAAAACAATTCTTAAAAAAACGCACCCAATACAGACAATTTGTCTCGCACACAAAGTTCTTTATGTATTGGGTCGGGGAATATGTTCATAGCGTTTTATATTTTCTCTTATTTTACAACTTGTTTGGAGTTTGGCGAAGGGTGAGTATTCATTCGATAGAACCTTTTCTGCTCTACAGAACTATATTAATTGTATTTTTGAGTTATTTCTTTTTTTATTAGTTTTTAGGCTCAGAAATAGAATACCCAACAGGCAAAAATCAATATTTTCGACACCTGCGTTTTTTGCTTTTCATCGAGGTCAAAAAGCTGCCGAAGCAGTCCCATACATTTGCAAGGAGTATGGGAAAGATGTCATAGGCGAGTCTACAGCACGGAAATGGCTTGCAAAGTTCAAAAAGGACGACTTTGACGTCGATGACATGTCCCGCATCGAAAGGCCTTCTGAATTCGAATCCTTCATCCAAAGAAGATCATGACATGTTCGAATAGAATGCCACGGTCAACAAAGAGCTCTACATTGCCTAGCTACATCGCGAGAATGAGGCTTTTCAACTGAAAGGACCTGATCGGCATGATCAAACCATACTCCTTCATGACAACGCCAAGTCCCTTGTTGCACAAGTCGTCAAAATCGCACTCAAAAAGCTCGAATGAGATGCCCTTCCTTGGAGCCCTTCTGCGGACCTTCCATCCACCGGTTACCATCTTTTCCGCTCGCTGTTAAACTATATGAACAGCGTTACCTTCGATAACAAAGAGGTCCTTAAAAGCTAGCTTAACAACTTTTTTCACAGCAGACCAGGCGATTTTTGGCGGAATGGTATCAACAAATCGGCCGAGAGGTGGGAAGAGGTTGTAAACAGCAACGGCGAATATATAATTGAATAACTTATTGTCATAATTATTGTTTTTTGATTAAATAAAAGTACTCCGTTAAAACGCTACAAACTTAATCCTCAACCCAATAATTCAATACAAATTTTGGTATTTTCTTTTCCTTAAATGGCCATTTTAGTGCATTTTTATATCCAAAACTAGGCAGTCGCGAGAGAAAGATTTGAGTGCTCGAAAGAGAAGAACAAACTTGAAGAAACAATTAAATAAAGCGAACAGATGCCATACAGAAATATTCAAATAATCACCAACGCCAACAATAATCACAATCGCCAACAATGGGACCAGATGATAATAAGGATAATAGAACTGAGCAATTACTGAACTAATTTAAAAATAAAAATATCTTACGGAATTATATAATAAGTGTTATATTTTTATATTAAAAGAGCTGGAAAAATGTCAGAAAGAGCTAAAACTCCGAGGCTAGAGAACAAACAAATGCTACAACAAGTTAGGAAAATTGTAATGTTGTCAGACTCGTCACCAATTGCAATAGTGTGCCGTCACGATAATCGGCTAATATAGGCAAATTTGCTGAGATTATTATTATTCTCTCCATAATTTCACGTTTGATAGCGGACAGTACTATTACACTCAGGCAGGAAATAGAAAGATTGCGTTCACAAATATACATACATAAATACCCCTATGCTACACGATATAGTAACGATATCATGGAACTTAATAAACTATAAAACTTTGATGCGATAATTCGCATATTCCGACAAACGTCAAATTCATATAACAGAGCAAGAATTAAGCGGCCTTCGACGAGGCGCAATGTCGATTGTCGAATATTACAACCTGTAGTGGTATTCACAAACCCATAACGATACTCGCATTGCTATCTTTCTTTAACAGATAAGAACAGAGCCAGAAATTAGAAAAAGAAAAAATTACCAAAAGAAGTGGCCCTATGATGCTCATTTGGGGGACACCTGAAGTAGCAACAAAGTGGAACCGCTCCATCAATTTTTACTACACACCGTCTGTCCGTCAAATATGACTTAAGCCATTGCCTAAAGGTGGAGCAAAGGCACAAGCAAGTCAACTTGTTTACTAAAATCTCGCGCGACACTCTCTCAAATGCCTTAGAGAGTCAGTGTAGCCGCAATCAACTTAGAGTTTTGAAAACGACGAAATACAAAATTCGCTAAAAACAGCAAGATTAGTAGCTGTAGAACGGCCAGTTACAAAACCATGTTGGTTTGGGTTAATTAAAGACGTAACAGCAAAATAAATGTTATTCTTTAGAATGCATTCAAACAGTTTAGAGATGATTGATAGCTTGGAAATCGGCCTATAATTACGACCATCATTTTTTCTTCCAGTTTTAAAAGAAGGTGTGATAATTGTAAACTTCCAATCATATTAGAAAGTACCCGTAGATAAAGATTTATTTAAAATAATCACTAGAGGTATTGTCAACGCTGGACAATTCTTAAGAAAAATACCTGAAATACCATAAACATCTGTATTTGACGACATTTTGAGAGAAATCATCCCTATGTAAATGTCATCAGATGAGATGTGCAGATTGCCAAAATTTAGAGATGAGGATATCTCGGATGAAAAGTCATGGGATACCTCATCACATAATTAGACATAAAAAAGTCTGCAAATAAGTTAGCTACTTCAGAAGGTGTACTTGATAATTTATTATCCAACATTATCGAAGCAGGGAAACCCGAACTAGACTTTTTAGATTTTACAAATTTCAAAATGACTTCGGATTAGCTTTGATTAAGTAAGGAGTTATAATAGCGGCACTTATAACTGCGCTTATTTTTAGAGGATTGTTATTAATGCAAAATCCATACATTATTGATTTAAAATAAGAAAAACAACTGTGAATGCTCAAGTCGGATAATAATTCATCCCATGTAAATTGAATTCGAAGCTCTTGTAATAAGATTTTAGCTTTGGTAACTTGCTGGGCTAATAAACCAAAAGGGTCAAAGAGGCGAGTGAAACCGATAAAATGTTACGTTTATTTGCTCACAGCTCACTAAAATTATCTTCCAGAATTAAGCGAAAAATATCATCTTTCGACTGTCAGTATCACTATGCGTTGAGTTTGTATGATTGGAAATCCACTTTGCCTGCCTTTTAGGCCTGCCGATTCTAAAATTATGTTTATTACCTGTAGTATCTAGGTGAGGTTTTCTATACAATCGGATCCTGTTAATAGGTCGACGACGTAAAAGTCATTCCGCTTTCACCCTTGGAGACACCTGCTGGAGCCAGAGCCGCCTCCTAGGCGCGTCAGGAGACACCTTTTAAACTATACCGACAAGATCGAGGACAAAATTGACAGAAATCTACTGCACCAGACAGTATTTAGACAGTCAATAAACGACATTCAGCGGGAGACCGTCACCACCTTCTTAAGCTTCCGCCCTGTGAATACCGTAATCGAAGGCGAACCACCACCTATTGCAGATGTATAGCTCCAGCTTCCCCGTGAGACACGAGTTACACTGGCACAACTACTTTCTGGATACTGTACCAAACATATGTCCAGCATATGAAGATACTCCGCACGACACTAACCACCTCTTCACATCAAAACCTATGATCTACACCCCTCAGACCTACTGATCTACACCCCTCTCCCTCTGGACCAAACCCGTCGAAACAGCATTTTCCTGGGCTTACTTTTAGATGAGCCAGACGAAGAGGACAGGTGATATTCCCTACACTGACGCGGCTTCTATTACTGGTAAAGCCTTTCTCAAGTGCGACGTGTGACCTATATTTCCGGGCTATCATTCGTGTTTTTGAAAGTATATCCCGACACAAGTCCCAGTTCGTATCCTTAAGGTTTCTAAAGGGTATATTTTTGTATTTTGAGCGGAAGATAACTTGAAAGCTTATGTCTCTGTGATCAGGGGATGAAGGCCTACCCAACACTTCGCATTCCTGTACCATAACATGCTTTCTTGTGAAGAGTGTTAACTCAAGTACATTCTTCGAGGTTGGTCCAACGTATGTTGGTTCTTCACCTCTATTAGCTATTTCTAGACTACTGTAAAGAATATAGTTAAATAGTGACTCACATCGGTCGTTTATGTCTGCACTACCCCAGACCGTGAGATGTGCGTTAGCGTCAGTTTCTACCACCAGAGTGTGCTTCTTTCTGCATGGGTCCGTTGGGCTCTGCGTCCATTTTCGTAAATAGGGTTTCCAGTAGCTTCATTTCCACTACTTCATTCCACTGCTCGACGAGGGGAGCGCAGTGGTCTATTTAAGTAAAGGAGAATTCAAACGCTCCACCACGGCAGCGCCCTATGCCGTGGCAAGCCCACAGTGACTTCCTAAGGCGGCCCGGGATTAGGAATGTGCCGTTTAAATACAGCCAGTCGGGTGAACCCCCTAGCTGCAAACCATCCAATGGGCACGGTGTCGCGTAACACCCTGGATTAGGGTGTGGGCAAGGAGAGAAAATACTGGGATGACAGGGCTTTGGGAATAACAGAGGGATCTTCGTCGGTACGGTGATTTTCGCATGGTGATTGGATGTCCACCAAAGACGCCGTAAGGCAGGTTGGATGACTAGTAAATCCCCATATGGAGCTTCCCTCTTAGTTCGTGTTGGGTTCGTCCCCATGATATGGTGGTCAGACCACCACTTAAGCTTTATCTCCGCGGCAAGGAGACTAACATGATGGCACTGTATTAAAAAGTATCAGGAATTTATTGTCATAAACCTTTCTCAAACTTGCCAGCGCCTTTGGACAGTTTTCTTCTGACATTTGGAAGGGATTCACTGTGCCTAAGTCTTCATCGGATAGACATGACACTAAATAATTAAATTATTTAATATTCGGAATTTTGAGATCATTGTGCACTAAACTCTCAGACTCATAAAGTTTTTAAATTCGAAATATTCTTCTTTAAATTTAGGTAACGACACTTTTGGTAGTCGCGAACTGCGAGGTGCAATAACGATGTTTCGGCAATTGGCGATTTATTTCTCGCCAGAAAGCACTTCTCAATGGACTTTCGACTGAAAATTCATAAGTCTTTCGCTGTGGGAGTTCAATATGTCGGGTCGGCAATCCAATTCGATTGGATCTAGTGACATGGTATTTTCGAGGAGACCCATTTTTATGGGCACTATGCTGTTTTTACAACAGCTTTAAAGATTTTAAGTCCATCATTTCCTTAGTTGGGGAGAGACTTGAAATAGCTGAATTTCACTTACTAAAGTTTTGAAATTGAAGTTCGCTACTTTATTAATATATTTTGTAAAAATAAACTCGCTTCTGGGAGTTTTACAGTACGATAACGGAAGCGATAAATAATAGTTCAACCTGCCCTAGCACCAACAATAACGAAAATGAGAATAAGTAGCGAACAATTGAGTCTTTGCTTAAACAAAATTTGTACTGTCGAAAAAAACCTTTAAAATACTGTTTAACAAGCAAGCAGCTCAAAAGGGCGAAAACAGCAGAAGATTAAAAAGGAATATTCAGTTAATTTATACACAAATCAAATCATTGCGACATTATTTTCGTTCTGCAAACTTCTATGTAATAGCATAGCTTTTAAAAACATCCCACCTGAAAATATGCAAAATGGTTTGATCCGTCACAGGACAGTCAAAAGACAAGCGTCCTACTCCTCACCACAAGTCGCTACGGTCAACAAGGAGCTCAACGTGTTGTGAAGCTATTCGACTGAAAACACCCAATCGAAATGGTCAAACAATACACCTTCACGACAACGCCAGGCCCCATATTGCACAAGTCGTCCAAACTGCACTCCAAGAGCTTGAATGCGAAGTCCTTCATCATCCGCCGTATTCTCAGGACTTTGCATCGACCGATTACGTTCTTCCCCACTCCCTACCAAACCATACCAAAAAAAATATTAATCAGTCCACAGAGCAAAATCACCTAATAAAATGGAACAAAAATGATATAATATCTCTATGGATATTCTTCAAGCAGAAGCACTCCATATATTTGTAGTCTCATATGCATATCAGTACGGACGTGTTTTTCTTACGCTCCAATATCTATCATATATCTGTGGTTAAAGAAATTATAAAAATACAACAACCAGCGAAATATGGTAGACGCTTTAACCAAAATATTGCCGATCGCAATATAGTTTAAATCAACAAAAATAATCAAACTAAAAGAATAAATAAAACAAAAAGCAAATAATAATAAAAACAAAAAAAACCAAATAAAAAAGGCCAGCCGCACCATGTGCGCATATTTGAAGTGAAACTTCTAAATTTCTGGATTAAATTTAAATATTTTAATGAGGATTGAAATGATTTTTTATAAAATTACATACAATAACAGTGGATAACATTATTATTCATTTATTTCTCAAATATGTACATTAGTCGGTGTTTCAATAGCCTGTACATTATGTATTGATGGTGCAATAGCAGTGGATACAATCGGTTTGTGGTAACTGAAATAGAATATATACATATGTATGTATATATACATGGTATGTTCTTAACTCGATTGTGTCGATATAGCGAGAAAATACGGCATCTATCGTTGTTTCTGATTTTGTTGTTGAAATATAGCGGTCATTACTCATTTCTAAATTCAGTTGATGTTCTAAAAATTCTATTCATTTCGCTCTATTTCCAATGTTTGAGATTGTAACATTTCAGCAAAATCAACTTGGAAACAACTGGTGTTTGGACGACAATAGTATTGGCATCTTTCAGCATCTATTTTCGCTGTCTATATTCACGACACCGCTGAGCGACTGATTTCCTCGTCTTTGTCGGATTCATTGGTCTTGAACGACAATTATTCGTCCCTCAATATTTTCAACAGGAACTTGAGCCTGCTCAGCTTGGCCACTCGTTTGTGATAAATATTGATGCAATATGTTACCATCGTCTCTGCTGGTACTGGGTTGTGGATTGTCTGGATTGACTATGGGTAATTCACTTGGCCCAAAGGAATTCGTCATTGATGATTCGTCTCCGATAGTGGCGACTGCATTTTCAAAGCCTACATTTTCGATTGCGTTGTGCTGCTGTTTGCGCTGCCCGTTTTTCCTGAGCTCTGTATTCTCGTGCACGTTCAGCAGGCGTTTTTGGCATATTGAAGTCTATAACAAATAGTAATACCAAATTGGAAATCAACCATATTTTTATGGTCATCCAATAAAACAATATCATATAACTATTATAAAATTATACTTACAAATACTAGTTACATATACTTACACTTAGTAATGTCAAATCGGGTTTAGTAAGGCATAGCAGTTTTTCCTCAACAGTACCTGTGAACTGTGTAAGATAAATCTTTCAAAGTCACAATATACTGATATTTACTTTCTTCGTACAGATAATAAATTTGACATAGTATATTTATAAAAAATTATCAATACTAACCTGTTCTAACTGGAAATTAATTAGTAAATTTTAACTTCACTCTCACTGAATATATATTTAAATATTAAATAATATTTAATAATAATAATAATTTTAATGAACACGTGGGCTACGGAAGTACTATATGCAAATAATTTAAATTATACCAACTGTAAAGAGCAGGTTAGTCAAAAAAGAAATCGTGAAACTCAATGACCAAACAAACAAGCAGAAGAGCTTAAGAGCAGCAAAAAAACATTAACCCAAAGCACAAAATACAACATAGACAACACTAAAAGAGGACTGGCTAGGCAATCCAGCGTCGTCAAACAAGTTTGCTTTCTTAGCGGACGACGATATATTAGCAGAACAAAGCGACACTGGGACAGTTCCGAATACCAGCCAACAAACTCCACGCATGCAAAAACCTCCACCTATATACGTTCAGAATGTCGAAAATATATAAGCTCTAGCTGACGCGTTGAATTCGATACCAAATATATTTAATAAGTACTTAGCAAAAACGAAATAATTTTACAACCAAAAGAGTTTTTACACTATAAAAAAATGATAGAACTACTTAAACAAAAAGGAACCAAATACTACACGTTTAGACCAAAAGATTAACGAGGATTTAAAGTTATACTACGTAATATGCAGCTAGCTGAGTTAGATCACGAAATAACAAACATTCATAATATACAAATAACCAATTAGGAACGCAAAAAACCACCACTTTCACTATTTCCACTTGAGTTTGAAACAAAGGATAATAACAAAGAAATATATAGTATAACTAATCTTCTACATTGCAAAATTAGTTTTGAACAACCCCGCCAAAAAACAAACAGTACCACAATGTACAAACTACCAAAAATACGGCCATACGAAAAATTACCGTCAAATAGCGGCGCGTAAAATGTGCAGGCAATCACAAAACAATTATGTGTCCAATTAAAGACAATAATAAAAATAGCATAAAATGCATACATCGCGGTGAAAATCACATAGCAAACTACCGCGGATGTGCGATTTATAAAGCACTACAAGTCCAGTAGGAGAGTTTGGAGGATGGTTCCATGTGTCGAAGTCCACGCAAGTAGGGAAAGTTACTGACCACCATTCACTTGGGAGTGGCCAGGACGATTCTTCTGCATATGATTCAAGCAGCTCACAACGTCCGTGGTGGGCGCCGTAGGACTGTCGGCTGGGCTATCTAAACACGGGTGCCAGGATCTGGTGAGGTACGCGCATCAGCTTCTATGCAAAATATGGTTGGATGCAAGCATGCCTGCCGATTGGAGTTTAAGTATGCTTTGTCCAATCCATAACAAGGGCGATTCTGCAATCTGCGCCAATTGCCCTGGGATTAGTCTTCTTAATATCGCCTATAAGGTTCTAGCGAGCGTATTGTGTGAAAGGGTGAAGCCTAGCGTCAACCAACTGATTGGACCTGATTAGTGTGGCTTTAGACCTGGAAAGCCTATCATAGACCAAGTACTTACAATACGCCACTTGGAAAGACTCACGAAAGGAGAATCGTTGATTTCAAAGCTGCATTCGACAGTACGAAAAGGAGTTACTTGTATGCCGCGATGTCTGAATTTGGTATTCCCACAAAACTAATAGGACCTTTACGACGTCATAGACATAGCCCAGCGAATAAAGATCCAGCGGCTACATTGGCTGGGTCATGTCGTCCGAATTGAAATGAGACAATTGAAACAAACGCAAGTAAAACTCGAGTGGTGTCAAGCATACCATACGCTCAGGCAACAATAATCAACACAATACCAAAAGAACCGAATCAAACAAAAAATCACATCGAACATGTCCCAAAAAATAACGACGATATGATCGAACTAAAAGAAATGATGAAACAATTAATAACTCAAATGAAAATTATGATGAACATATTAACAATGCTCGTTACCAAACTAGACGAACGAAAGAAATAAAGTTAATTTAGCTATATGAAATGCGAATGGACTTGCTCGCCACGTTCTGGAACTTAAATCATTTTTAATAAATAAATCAATCGATGTAATGTTGATCTCTGAGACTCATGCCACTGACAAAACTTTTGTTAACATACCGAACTTTAATATACATTACATAAATGAACCCGACAACAAAGCAGACGGTACATAGAACTGGATATATAGAGAAAAAAAAAAATCCGAGCAACCACAATATCCATAGAAGACACAAGTGGGCAAATAGCAATATCCGCAGTCTATTGTCCCCCCAAATATAATAACACCAATACCTGCATTATCTCAAATCGCTAGGGTATCGTTACTAAGCCGGTGAAGACTACAATGCTAAAAACATACTTTGGGGGTTAAGGTTAACAAATAAAAAAGGGAGGCAATTAACTGATGCCATTAGAAAAAATTATAGTCACTGCTGGCCAAAAGATACGAAAAAACAACCGGACTTAATTGACTTCTGCATCATTCAAACAAATATCCTCAGACCACTCACCATTAATTATGACCTTACTTGGACCTATTCAAATAAAACAATCTCTGGGCCTATATGAAATTGAAGTTCGAAAAGGTCGAGCCAAGGATCACCAGCAGATTTGGTGGCTCCTAAAACACTCAGGCTAAAAAGCCTATTGCATTTAAAGCTCTGGAAAGCGGGTAGATAGTCAAGGAGGGAAGGAGAAAAGTAGGGAAAGAGATAGGAAAGAATAGAGACATAGATAGAGATGGTTAGTCCTGTGGGAATTTTTCAGATTCTTTGCCAAATCTGTAAATATCCTCCAGTTTTAGAGAACGAATATTACTCATTCTCATGACATCGGAACCCAATACTTGTAGCCTTGCTCTAGAAAGAGCAGGACACTCACAGAGAAAGTGATCAGTGCTATCCGCCTCCTTCAAGCATGACAGGCATACCGGGTCCTCGATGATTCCAATGGTGGTATTTGCCGACCCCATGGGTTGTGTCCTGTAATGATGCCGACCATCAACCGAATGTCTTTCCTTCTAAGTTTTAGCAGAAAGTTTGACAGTTTTCTGTTCGGACTTGTCACAAAACACTTTGCAGTTCTGGAGCGTTCTAGACCGGACCATAGCACTTTATCTAGATTGCCTACATAAGCGCTGATTCAATTCTTGATTCCTGCGGAACTGATTCCGATTATTGGCTCTGGCCCCTGTGGGGGCACCGCTGATCCACGATTGGCCAATTCATGGGCAATTTCGTTTCCTTGAACACCGGAGTGTCCCGGAACCGATATAAGTACAAACCTGGCTTGTCTTGCGACAGAATTAAGCTTCTTCTTACATTCTTGAACAATCTTTGAGGTTTGCTTCGCGTTCTCCAGGGCCTTCAGTGCAGCTTGACTGTCACTGAAGACTCCAATCTGTTTCCCGCTCCATCTCTTCTCGATTATCCATTCGGCTACTTTCAGGATGGCAAAGACTTCTGTCTGGCAAACAGTTGCCATTTCCCCCATAGCATAGTGATACTTATTACTCTCGCTTAAGTACCATCCGGCTCCAGACCCTATTTCATTATTGGACCCATCGGTAAAGAAAATATCCGTCAAACCTCCCTGCATGCATTCTGGAATGCTCCATTGCTCACGCAATGGAAATCTGACATCAAATTTCCTTCCAAATGAAACTGTGGGTATCAGGTCATCTTTAGGTGCCAAAAACAGTGGATACTGCTCCGATAGCAACTTAAAGATTTCTCTGTGTCCCGAAGTTCCGTCTTCGTGCCAGAAACCATATTTATGGAGTCAAAAAATTGCTTTTATTGCTTCCTGTTGTATCTTAAGATCCAGGGGGAGCAAATCAAGCATTGCATTTAGGGCATCACCAGAGGTTGTCCTCTTGGCACCGGGATTGTGGACTTAACCATGCTCCGTCGCCACCATACCACAGAAGCGTAAGTGATAATTGGTCTTATAAGTGCTGTGTATATCTATAGGACCACAGCAGGTTTCAGACCCCAAGTTTTACCAAAGGCTCTACGGCATTGCTGAAAATTTTCAATGCACGATTCACCTTCAGTGAAACGTCTGTCTCCCAAGTCAGCTTCTTATCCAAGATTACTCCTAGATAAGACTATGGTTGTTTTGTTCGGATTAACGGAAAGACCTTGTCTCATGCATCAGTCATTGATTTTTTCAAGTATCCTCTGCACTTTCGTGCAAAGCTTCCTTAATAATTTATCCGATGTTAGCGCACAGACATCGTCCGCATATGCTTGGACATGAAAACTGAGTTCCTGCATCTCCACTAATAGAGAGTCTACGACGAAGCACCTCAGCAGCGGAGAAAGAACACCCCCTTGGGGACATCCTTGCTTGTCTCTGACTGTGATTTGTTCGTCACTTCTCCCACTAGCGGTTAACAGCCTCTCATGAAATATATTCATTTTACAATGGTTTGATTAACTCCGTGTCGTTCGGCAGAACAACATATCGAGCCGAAAGTGGCATTATCAAAAGCCCCCTCAATGTCCACGAACACGCCCATTGTGTATTCGTCAGCTTCCAGCACAGCTTTAATCTTGCTAACAAGATCGTGTAAGGCTGATTCGCATGATTTTTCACTCTGGAAAGCGTGTTAGTTTCTACTAAGTGGCAATACCCCTACTCGAATACGTTTCTCCACCACTCATTCCAGACTTTTCAACATGAACGATGTCAAACTGATTGCTCTAAAACTTTTTGCTAGGGAATATTCATCTTTTCCTGGTTTCGGAATAAATACTACTCTTACGCGTCGCCATTGGGATGGTATATAACCAAATGCAAGACAGGCTGTAAAGATCTTTTTCAGGGCCTCAATCAGCTTGTCTCCTCCTTTTTTGAGCATTGCTGGATATATTCCGTCAGGTCCAGGGGACTTAAAGTTCTCAAAGGAAAACAAGGTAAACGTTATCGATTCCTTTGTCAATATCCGAATAGCAATATACCAGCTGTACCTAGAGGTTCCACCGTTGCTACCGTTATTGTTCATGCCACTCTCAGCTTCAGAGAGAGTTCTACTACCCGGAAAATGGTTTTCGAGTAGAGCATTACACGTTTCCGACTTGGAATTGGTGTATAAACCATCAGGTTTTCGAATGGAATCCAGCCTTACTGAGCGGTCCAACTGAAGGACCGTACAAAGTCTTGCTGTTTCCCTCATTTCTTCGACGTTACTGCTGAAATTTCTATAGGATTCAAGTTTGATTTTCCGTACTTTTTTCTTATATTCTCTCTGTGCAAGTCGATGATTAGCCAAGTCCTCTTCTGTTTCGGTCTTAAAGGCCTTATTAAGAAGTTTTCTGGACTGTACACGAAGCTTCGACAGTTCAGGGTTCCACCAAGGAACCGCTTTCCCTTGTCTGCTTTGCCTGATCAAAGTACCTTCTAATTTCTTAGTAGCATCTTCAATCATTTCTGCTGATTTGAGTTTTTTCAGGTTAGGTAATCGCTCTGTTACAAGCTCACCATACCTGTCCCAGTCCACATTTCGAGGATTCCTACCGGAAGGTACTGATATTGTATCAATTCCCAGTCGGAATTCGATAAGACGATGATCAGAAAGAGAGTCCTCTTCCAAAAGTCACTATCGGTTGATTTGATTTCCAACCTACTGACCTACTGGTAAGTGTTAAATCAATCACCTCTTGTCTCCTTCTGGTCACAAAAGTTAGTTTGTTACCAGTGTTTGGAATGACCAAATCGGATGACAGGTAGAGATGGCAAAAAAATAAAAATAATCGATTAATTAATCATATGATTAATTGCAGAAGTAATATAATTGATTTGCGATTAATTGCAATTAATAAGAATTAATCGATTAATTGTCGATTTATAAAATATAATGATAAAACAATTGAGACCCCTGTTTCAAAAAGCTACGATAATGCATTAAAATAATTAAAAACAATTTACTTGAAAAAATTCTTTTATTAATTCATTCATTCATTTAAACATATAAATTTATAAAGGAAATTTATATGCGTTTACATACACAGTTATATGAATTTTTTTTTTTCAAAAAGTTTAAAAAAATATTTGACAAAAATTGAAAATACTGTTGAGATTATTTTTTTACACATTTTACAAATTATTAATTCATCCCCTTATTTTTTATTTAGCCAAATTTGTAGAAATAATAATTTTGACAGCCGTTTAGTTGTCAGTCGGTTTCTTTTTAATGTTGCGGTGGATCCGGCCTTGGAGGACAACCGTTCCGCAGGCACTGATGTGCCAATCAAATGGCAATAATTTTTAGAGACTTCACAGAGCTTCGGATAAACTGTTTTCATGTCATCCCAAGCATCTACTACGTTCGATTTAAGTGGCAAAACTTGGGAGTTTAAATAAAAAGAGAGCTCGTCTTGAGGTTGCACATCGTTACATGCTCTCTTTTTTTTTTGTGCGCGAGAGTTTTGTGTGGAGCCCAGAAGTCGAAATCGTGTTCTGATTCCATCGACTCACTTGCTGTTTCCATATTGTCATCATTTTTGGTCATTTCAGCACGAATGTATCGTAATACCGACGCCAAAGCCACCTTATCCATCCTTAAAATTAACCCTTTTAAACCTTGGATCCAAGATAGTGGATGCAGCTAAGAGAAAAGACTGTTCTATGGTGGCAAATCTTTTATCAAACTGCTTTAAAATTTTTTGCTTCAGTTTTTGTGCTGCTGGTTGACATGGGTGAATTTTCGAAATTTGCTCATGACCGCAATGAACTAGTGGTATTATTTGGCTGAGAGTTCCATGTCGTTCGGCACTTATCTGCACTGTCATGGCCTCTAAAGGTCTTAAAATTGTACATATTTCCACTAGTTCATCCTTCTCTATTGACGTTATCATGGGCGGAGAATCCGGGTAATTTAACAAAATTTGGCTGACGTAGGCGCTAAGTTTGATGAACCGCTCGATCATATAATAGGTGGAATTCCAGCGCGTATTTACATCTATTAAAAGTTTTAAAAATTTATCCTCTGGTACGCCAGCAGCTGCTTGCACCTTTCGCATGCCGTCATTGGCTTTAACACTGCGTTTGAACCATTTCACAATTGTTTTGCATTTTAAAACAATGCCTTGTACAGCAGAAATATCTAATGAATTCGAACAAACCAAATTCAGCGTGTGGGCGAAACATAGAATATGACGATTTTTTCCGAATTTTTCATATATTTCTTGCATTGTCTGTGACAACAACCTTAACTTTATCTTCCTCAATAGAAAATGTTTTCATTGCGTCGGACAAAATCTCAGATATATGGGAAGCTGTATGGGACTCACTCAATTCATACACACCAATTGTTCCATTAAATGGCTTTGTTTCAAGCAACCCATGAACGGTTATTCCCAACATGCTTTTCATGTCTGTATTAGTCCATATATCAGTGGTTAGGGTTACACAATGCAAATTTGAAAGCAATGACAAACATTTTTTTTTTCCTCTTCATACAGTTTATCAATTTCAGCCTTTATCGTGTTCCTTGATGGGACTTTGTAAAGTGGGAAATTTTGCTTCATAAAGTCTAAGAAGCCAGCACCTTTAATAAAAGTTAAATTTTTTAGAATAAAATAATAGAACAATTAATGAACACAAAACATACCTTCGACAAAGGTAAACGGCAAATTATCTTTGACGATCATGTGCATGATTCCATGTGTAATTTTGTTGCTTTTTGTTCCGGAGGAATAGCTTCGAATGTTGGTGAATGCTTGTAAAATTAATGGCTGACTGGCGCTACTACTCGGCCTATCATCTGTGTTACCTTCGCATACATTTGTCATATCGACCACAGTATCCACACTATTTTCATCAATGGTTTCACTGTCATCGTCATTTGTTTTGGAATCAAGCTATAAAAAATGCATTACGCACTCATTCTTTAAAGAAAAACAACTATTTGATCTTAAATTATACTTATCAACTTCAGCTGCATGTTTCAATTTCAAATGCTGGAACATGTTTGAAGTGTTGTTTGAAAATTTTGACTTTTTTTTTCCAAAAATTACAAACAACCAGGTTGTTATTTTCTTTAATGAAATATTTCCACGCTTTACTTTTGATGGGAGCCATTTTGAGTAATATAAGAATCTTAGTGATGAAAGAAATAACAAAGAAACAATGTTGCCACGCACAACGATTATTTTGCCAATTAATCGATTAAAATTGCAATTAATTGAAAGTAAGTTTTTTTTTTTTTTTTAAGTCTACGATACAATTAAATCATTAATTGCTCAAAATTAATCGATTATTTCAATCTTTGCGATTAATCTTGCCATCACTAATGACAGGATAAAATCCAGTAACTTAAGCCCTCTGGGGTTGCATTTGCTGCTTCCCCACACAATGTTCTGTGAATTTGCATCACATCCGCATATTAGCCCCAGATTATTGGATTCTGCATACTTGACCAGTTGTCTTAGCTCCCTCGAGGGAGGTGGGCCTATATAGTTCTAAAACGAATTGGACTAATGCTTGTCAAATATTATCATAGAGCAAAAAATCAAAATAAATATATCCCTGAAAACTCAAGATGAAATTTGCTCCGCTATTGTATATTTCAATGACAGCATAATACAAGCAGTTGCTTTCTCTACACCAACACCGAAAATGACAAATAAAGAAAATATCCCAACTTATGATACATTAATAGAAAATCGGCGAAAAAGAAAACTGCGCAAAACATGGCAAACCATCTAGCAGATAAAACCAAACTTAATGAGGAGACAAATGAGCTAAAAGTATTACTTAAAAAACACAAGAAGAGTAAACTTCGAAATTATATGGCAAACCTGGGAACAGCAACATCTACAAATTACTCCTTATGGAAAGCAACAAAACACATTAATGGCGCTGTAATATATAAACCGCCGTAGCCGAATGGCCGCCGTAGCCGAATGGGTAGGTGCGTGATAACCATTCGGAATTCACAGAGAGGTCGTTGGTTCGAATCTCGGTGAAAGCAAAATTAATAAAAACATTTTTCTAATAGCGGTCGCCCCTCGGCAGGCAATGGCAAACCTCCGAGTGTATTTCTGCCATGAAAAAGCTCCTCATAAAAATATCTGCCGTTCGGAGTCGGCTTGAAACTGTAGGTCCCTCCATTTGTGGAACAACATCAACACGCACACCACAAATAGGAGGAGGAGCTCGGCCAAACACCTAACAGAAGTGTACGCGCCAATTATTTATTTTTTTTTTTTTTTAATATATAAACCTCCCATCAAAACAGAAACCGGCACATGGGCAAAAACAGGCAAAGAAAAAGCCGATACCCTAGCCAAACACTTCTTAGACACATTTACAAGCGAAATGGATAATCAAAATATTAACATTAAATCTGATAACATAATAAAAGTTCCGAAAATCAGAACAAGAAAGACCACCATAAGCGAAATTAAAAATCAAATAAAACCGCTAAACGATAAAACAGCTCCAGATACGACCTAATAAAAGGAAAAATTTTAAAAGAGTTAACTGACGAGCATCAAAACTATCACTTTATGAAAAGGTGACTATATACATACAAAACAAATATTACTCCTATCTGGAAATATGGAATAGAAATATGGGGAAAAGCTAAAAACACAAATCTGCAGCTCATACAGCGAACACAATCCAAAATATAGCGAAATATATATAACAAATGCTGGTTGGTTTATTTCCAATGAAGCCATACATCGTAACTTAAACCTAGGCACAATCCAGAAACAATCATAAAATGTAGCACTAAGCATATACCGCGACTGTCAGTCCACCAAATGCGTAAAATAGTACTGCCAGAAAATATCAAACGAAGATTAAAGCGACTCACACCGACTGATCTAGCTATAAGATTTACAGTGTAATTACAAAAACAAAAAAAAATAAAAAAATTAAAGAAAAAAAAATTATAATAATAACAGATTCTTCTTACATTGGTAAAAGAACACATAGACCCAAATTGTACAAAAATTAGGTACATTTAGTTTCAATATAATAATACTTTAATTCCATTATTTAGGTCATAAAAACGTGTAGGTGGCCCATCTAGTTCTTCAAAGTTTATTATTTTATATACATTGCTGGAATTGCCCGTTAAATACGATTGATATTTTTGTAAAAAACTTATATTTTCCCATTTTTTTACGCAAATCGTGACATTATTATAAAAAATTAATAATTTCATAAATATTTATATTATCGCTCTGAGAGACTGTTACTCATATATGACCAATGCGAAATGCAATGCCTTGAAAAATAAGTCCATTCATTGTTTTATATTTACTTGTTTAATATTTTCAATTCTTTTAATAAAATATTCTTCATGAAAAAAATAGTTTTTTCAAAAAATAATTTGCGAAGCTCAGCGAAGATTTAATAGCCAGAGTTAGTGAAATGTTTGTTCTAGAGGAAATGTTTCTGGCATATTCTGTATGCAGTTGGGGTGCAGCCTCGAATCTAAATGATTTAATTATAGATAGGTAATGCACCAGATTGCGGTTTTTTTGGCTTTGTTCTTTAAATATGCTTTGATATTCGTCATTATGCTGTTTAATTAAGGACCGGAAGTCAGTTAAAGAATTATCGTTGTAATTCAGTAAAAGCAGTTTATCAATTTAAGTTACAAACAATATAACGAATTTATAAACTAAATCATTTGAATCTACTAAATCGCCGATCATAAGAAGTATCCAAAAATGTTTTCATTTGCTCAGCGTTCATTTTTAATAAAGCGTTATTTATATGGTACTTTTGAATAGGTGGACTTATGTTTCCAATTTCCGTATCACCATACTGAAACATTTGTTTCCTTTAATTTAGAGTATCTAAGGAAAAATACTTTTTTTGTAGACGAAATGATATAAAATTTTAGAAAGATTGTATTTGCATACACCAAGGAATACGTAGTGCATGATGTCATATACGATATTGTCCGTAACATGGAAGGTTTACAACAAATTAAAAATTTAATTTTGTTTAATACCAGTTTGTGCTGGATTATCAAGTAGTACATCGTGATAATAATTATTTTTATCTCGGAAGGAACTGGGAAACTCTTCAGAATCAGAGCGGGTTTGAAGTTTTTCTCTTCTACATATTCTGCAAAAATAATTTACAGAAAACGAAGGAACATACCCTAATGCAGTATGAAGTCCCAAGTTGTCGCCCAAAACTTGCCCTAACCTAAAACGCAATCTATAAATCATGTCATCTCCGTTGATTTGTAGACCGTCCATTTCAAGTTTTTTGAAAATATCTAATATAGGTTTGAGGGAAGTATTAAGTCCACTATCATGTATATCACTGCTTTTAATAAATCCTGCCACAAATATATTTGGGAGTCTACTAATTTGACAATGTGGAAAACTGTAGTGTAAAACTTGGAAAACTATAGTATATTCCACAAACTTTCTGTTGCCCAGATTTCGATCCCAATGGAAAATCGTCAAGGTGTAAAAAATAAGGCATGTCTACATAGTTTTCAGAATGTTTTGAGTTACGCCGAAAATCGCCATTGAGAAAATGAAGATAGGAATTTTCTTTTGAAAAGCGTGCCATATTTAAGAGGGTGCCCTTCAAAAGACCTTGAGTTTCGAAAAACGTTTTATTTGAAATATTATGTCTGTTGCTATTATATCTGTTCTTGCTAAGGATAAAGAAGGGTTATTGTTTAGTATAACTTCTGAAAGGAATTCACTAAGAATGTATTTGTGTGGAGGTTTATACAGATTTAGTTTATCTAATTCATTAAGAAAGTTATATTCAGTACTAACTTTAGGAAAGAGTGCAGAAAGAGTTTTGATTGTTTCATCTAGTGAACAATAGTTTTCATTGACTTTAGGTACTGATTTTAAAAATTTATGTATTGGTGTCAAAAAACTCTGTTAAACAGAATTTTTAATATCAAGTACATCTCTTCGAGAAAAATTTGTATTTACATTTGTTGAAGTAGCATTGCTCGATTTTAAATGTTTAATTTAGTCAATCCTTGTGGACAACCAAACAATTACTAGGGAGATCCTGGGGCCTCAGCCCTAGCCAAATGGGTAGACCAATCATACTGTATGGTGGAGCACATCTATTTAAAAAACAGCGATAACCAAACTGGGAAAAGTACAAAGGCTTGCTTGCCTATGTATCACAGGGGCTATGAGAACTACCCCAACAGCTGGCATGGAAGCACTCCTTAATCTCCCACCATTTCATACAGCAATCCAAGAGGAAGCAGCTACGCAAGCACTCATGCTACACATGAAAGAAAATTTCAAATTAGGCAACCTCACCGGTCACCTAAGTATCCTAAATAAAATCAAAAACACCATAAGCATGGCTCAAGTTTCAGACCACATTGACCCAACCCTCTGTTTCACAAAAGGATACACATTTACCTTTCCTGAGAGGATCGAGTGGAAAACAAACCCAAAATGGATGAACGATGATTCACAAAAATGGTACACTGATGGATCAGAAACACCTTATTTTGTAGGAGCAGGAGTAGTGGGGCCCAGAATCCACAAATCATTCACTCTCACCAGGGACACGTCCATCTTCCAAGCGGAGTTATACGCAATAATGGAAGCAGCAAACATCATGCAACGTAGAAACCACAAGAGAGTAAAGATTAAGATACTCTCGGACAGCCAATCAGTTCTAAAAGCTTTAGATAGCTATACATACAACTCAAAAACTCTCTTAGAATGCCGTAAGGCACCCAATAACCTGGCATCCAAAAACAATGTCTCATTAATTTGGGTAGCAGGAGATGAGGAATATGACGGCAACGAAAAGTCAGACTTTCAAGCCAAAAAAGAGGCAGATGTAAATTTCATGGGATCTAGCCCCATGTTTGGATTTAACAAAAACAGCCTAAAACAAAAAGTAAAATACTGGGCCAAAACTCTATTAAATCAGCATTGAAACTACGTAGACGGTCTTAGACACTTCAAAAAGTTCCTAAGTTTCAACGGTAAAAGAGCTAACATGGCCCTCACGTTAAACAAAAAGAGCATTCGCACTCTCACAGGCGCCCTCACGAGTCACTTCACCTGCAACAAACACCTACATAAATTAGGCATAACTAGCACCAGCACCTGCAGATTTTGCTGCGAAGATGAGGAGTCTATAGAACATCTCATCATCGAATGTCCGGGGTTGACGCATAGAAGGAAAAGGTTTTTAAACAAGTTCATGCTTACAGATGAAGACCTTCAATCACTCCCTCAGAAGGAGCTGGTACAATTCATAAGCATACTTAACAGTCAATAGACAGCATAGGGAGCACAATAGATCAATATGGTCGCTGTGCTAAAGGCCCATACCTTAACCCTTTACTACCCTTAACCATTATAACCATTAAGTCAATTGGTGCTCGATGACTTTTAGTACAAATGAAGCAAGCGAATAGGGGCATATTTCGTTTAAAAGGTTGTATATACTATACTAGTTTTGCTATACTACTTTGCTTAAAAGATTTGCTACGGAAGAAAAATTTTCTGATTTTAATTCAAAAAAATATTGTTCTAAAAATACCCATACGCTTCGTTTTGAGTATTTTGTATTAAAAACGTATAACAACTTTATGATAATATCAACGCACATCATATAAAAGCAGGCTTTCCATTTTATGCTATCGCAAAAGATATAAAATTCGTAAACACACGTAATATCAGTTCCAACTACAATAATTATGGGTTGGCATTTCTCTTTTCTTTCACCAAATTTATTAATAATGTCCATAACTTTATGTTGAATATCATTCGGTGTTGCTACGAGAGTGATAAAATCATTTTGAACATCGGCTATAGTAGGTTTGTCAGTTTTATTACGGCGCTGAGGAGGCAGTAATGCATGCAAAAGAATTGTGGAAATCCAATATTTAGTATCTATACATATAATAATTAAAATAAATTGGAGCAATTAAGGTGAAACCAAATACTAACCATTTGAACTATCCTTGTTGTTTAGGTGTTTTAAATATAACTCTCTGGAAATTATGAAAACGTTTCATCAAATGGATCTACCAAGTGGGTTGCCTGGTCCATTATATATTGTTTCCCGATTTATAGTTTCCGAATTACACTGAAAAATTAGCACTTTGGCCCACACACATATAATAAACATTTTCTAATTTCAAAGAAATAAAAAAGGAATGCAAGGTGATTTCGACAACTGGATTACTCGCCAAAACATTTATTATAAACTTAAAAGAACTCAACATCGAACCAAGTATACATCACAAGATACAAAAAGCAGTAATTTTAAAAATATGCAACAAAATATGAAAACATTGATATAAATAAACACAAATTAAAAAAAAATAATAGTGCCGACACGGCTTGTAGCCGGGAACTGCCGTCGTGTTCGGCGAAAATGGATCCCGCCTCACGCGGGGGAGAGTGGCGTGGAGTTTGATATTGTAGATAGTTTCCAATCATTAGGAATTTTCTTAATCAATGAATATGCTACTCGCTTTGCACCCCACTGCAAACCAAGTCTTTTGGATGTATTTTGCGTCAGTGACAGAGATTACGTCAGTCATATTGATCAGCTTCCTATAACTGGAGTTTCCCACCACGAGTTGATATTCTTATCTTACAACATCCAGTTCAACAGACACAATCAAGTAAAGGAGATATTTTTTAGAGACTTTAAGCTTATTCAGCATGATCTCTTAAATAAGGAGGCTGCCGAGCTTAATTGGAATATGTGTCGGTTATTCACAACAGTGGATGAAAAACTGCAACATTTCAATGCTTTAGTCAGCCATCTATTTGATAGGTTTGTCCCGTTGCGTAAAATTAAAGTCCACGGAAATAGGAAACCATGGTTTACGCGTGAGATATTGTCTTTAATTAGAGAGCGTAGTAAAGCATATAAGAAATGGAAAAATGATAAAAACACGCATTCGTGGCAAAAATATCGTGTAGCAAGAAATAAAGTAACTGCAATCACTAGAGATGCCAAAAGGGCATATCTACAATGGAAGCTCAATGATAGTTTACCTCCGAAAGTCCTATGGAAAAACCTTAAAACCTTAGGTGTCTCAGGAGAGAATAAGCCCGTGTGCAGTTTGGACCCAGAAATCTTAAATACTCACTTTCTAGCATCTAACAGGGCTCCACTCGACATACCTGTAAAAGTTCCTCTACGAGTGCATGTTGATGACGGTGAGTTTGAATTTGTGTCTGCAACAGTGTGTGTACATACTGTCAAATCTAATGCTATAGGGACCGACGGCATTTGCCTTAAATTTCTTAGAATTATTCTACCATTTGTAGTACCATCACTTACGCACATAATTAACTTTTCAATCACCTCATCTACATTTCCATATCTTTGGAAGATAGCAAATATAATACCTGTGCCAAAAACAAAATGCCCTACCGCTCCTCAGCACTTCAGACCAATAAGCATTTTACCTGCCCTATCGAAAGTATTTGAAAAATTTTTGGCGCGACAAATTACCTGCTACTTGGACAAGAATAATCTGCTGAGTAATTTCCAGTCGGGTTTCAGAAGTCTGCATAGTTGCTCCACAGCTATGCTTAAAATTTTTGAAGATGTTCGCTCTGCTTATGATAAAAACTACCTAACAGTGCTAGTATTACTCGATTTTTCAAAAGCATTTGATACTATTGATCACAACATTTTACTGCAAAAATTGTGCTATCACTATAAGTTTGGAGCATTTTCTCTGCAACTAATAAAAAATTACCTTTCGGATCGGCTACAACAAGTTAAGTGTGGTGGTAACTACTCAAGTCTAAAACCAATTACGTCAGGTGTGCCGCAGGGCTCTATTTTAGGTCCAATTTTGTTTTGCATTTTCATTAATGATATTGTTGAGTGTTGCCAAAATTCGTCGATTCATCTCTATGCTGATGACACCCAGATCTACCTGTCAAGGCCAATAGGTCTTATTGAAGATTTGATAGCAAGGCTTAATGAAGACCTCACTCGTATTTCTAACTGGTCCAAATCTAACAACTTGAAATTAAATGAGTCAAAGACGAAGGCGATTGCTATTTCTCATTCAAAGTATGGCCTTAACTCTTTGCCGCCAATATTACTTAATGAAGTGAAATATTAACTTTGATGACATAGTAACTAACCTGGGTTTCAGAATAAATTCAAGATTATCATGCGTTGACCATGTAAACTTTGTTGTAAACAAGGTATATAATATTCTTAGAAAGCTATATTGTACTGCCTACTTACTGCCACGGCAAACTAAATTAAAACTTGTCAGATCACTCATTGTTCCTCATGTATCATACACTGAATTAGTATATTGCAGGCTTGATAATAATTCGAAACAAAAATTGCAAATCGCTTTAAATAATGCAGCGCGTTTCGTGTTTAAAAAACGGAAATATGACCATATATCTATCTACTCAAAACAGATTCTCGATCATAACCTCGACTCGTATCTCAAAATACGCTCTGTTTTGTTCCTGCATAAACTAATATACACACAAAAACCAATGTACCTGTATAAAAACATTAAACAATGCCAGTGCACCCGAACACTGAATCTAATTGTTCCGACTTACGCTTACTTGGAATCAGAACGCATGTTCTTTGTCAGTGCCATTAAACTATGGAATTCTATACCAACTACAATAAAGCTTATAAAACAAGCAAGGTGTTTTAAAACTGCAATTTCTAACTACTTCTAACCTTTAATACCCCTTTCCTTGTCCCATTCCCACCATCTTTCTCTTCTTCTCACTTACTACTCTAAGTTTTAGTCTATAAGTGTAATAGTTAAAATAGTTTTAAATCTAAGTAGCATTTCTATGTATACCATCCTCGTATTCTAGAATTATAAGAAGATGTACTACCGCAAGACTCTGTCTTACTATGTACAAAACAAATCAAATAAATTGAAAAAATTGAAATTGATGCTTTCCATTTCAATTCAACCGGGCTATTCGGGTTATGTTCTTCGATTTCGGTGTAACTGAAATATGTTGCTCTCTGGTCAAAATAATGAGACACGTATTTTTTTTTCGCCCGAAAAAATTTTTTTTCAAGAGTTATCGGCAATTTTGTTTTTCGGCTCAAGCTCGATTTTTTTTAATTATATAAGAAAAAAATTTTTTTAAATGCCCATAACTTAGTCAAAAATGAACCGATTTTAATAATTCTGGGTTCAAAATGATCGTAATTACTTACACGAGCGACTTCATATAGAAACAATTGCAAAAAAGTAGTTGAAAATTTTTTATTTAGCAAAAAAGAAAAAAAATTGAATTTTTTCAAAATTCAATATTTCAAAAAGTGTATTTTTTTTTTTTATAACTTTTTCCAAATCAAAAGGACATCTCAAAGTTTTTCAAAATTCAATATTTCAAAAAGTGTATTTTTTTTTTTTTTATAACTTTTTCCAAATCAAAAGGACATCTCAAACTTTAATTGAGCTGAATGCCTAGTAGCTAAAATGAGTTGTTTTTGAGTAATGAATTTTTGAGTAAAAAACCTGTTTCGCACTTTTTGTTCTTTGGAAAATAAAAAATTTTCAACTACTTTTTTGCAATTGTTTCTGCACGAAGTCGCTCGTGTATGTAATTACGATTATTTTGAACCCAAAATCGTTCAAATCGGCTTTTTTTTGACTAAGTTATGAGTAATTAAAAAAAAATTGTCTTATATAGATTCTTTCCATTTCAATGCAAAAGGGCTATTCGGGACATGTTCTTCGATTTCGATGTAACTCAAATATGTTGCTCTCTGGTCAAAATAATGAGACACGTATTTTTTTTTTCTCCCGAAAAAATTTTTTTTCAAGAGTTATCGGCAATTTTGTTTTTCGGCTCAAACTCGATTTTTTTTAATTATATAAGAAAAACATTTTTTTAAATGCCCATAACTTAGTCAAAAATGAACCGATTTTAATAATTCTGGGTTCAAAAGGATCGTCATTTCTTACACGAGCAACTTCATGTAGAAACAATTGCAAAAAAGTAGTTGGAAATTTTTTATTTTCCAAAGAACAAAAAGTGCGAAACAGGTTTTTTACTCAAAAATTCATTACTCAAAAACAACTCATTTTAGCCCCTAGGCATTCAGCTCAATTAAAGTTTGAGATGTCCTTTTGATTTGGAAAAAGTTATAAAAAAAAAAAAAATACACTTTTTGAAATATTGAATTTTGAAAAAGTTTAAATTTTTTGCTAAATAAAAAATTTTCAACTACTTTTTTGCAATTGTTTCTATATGAAGTCGCTCGTGTAAGTAATTACGATCATTTTGAACCCAGAATTATTAAAATCGGTTCATATTTGACTAACGCTTTAACGTGCTAAACACAACTTAGTATTGTTATTAAAAACAAAAACACAACAACATAAGTGAAATAAACAATATAAAAAAATATAAAAACAACGATATAAGCAAAATTAGAATGCCAGTAGAGCGCACTCCACCCCGTGAACGGAGTATACCGCTATCTACCGCGCAAACAACAAATTCAAGTCAGTGCTCAACTTACTCTGATAAAACAGAAATAGAAACTATGGCTAAAATAAGAGAATCAACAATTGCGCTATCGTGGAGTGATCAATGTAAAACACCAATAGCGGTAACGGCTAATCACCATCACGTGGAGAATCCGGTAATAAAGACTACCTTGGCGCCCTACAACTATCCGCAAGAGACAGCAGTAACATCATGTACGACAGCAACAGGTACTCACTACTCCTTCATCACTACATCAGCAACAGCTCTAAGCTCAACAACAACAACAACTTCATCCACTTCTGCTAAGCCAACCCACGCACCTTCAACTCCCTTTCAAACCGCAACACGCAGTGCTGAATGTAGCGCACCAACTACACTGATCGCATCGTCATCAACAGCAACGCTCAATACAAGAATGCAAATGCAAAATGAAAAAAAAGACTTTGTGCAATCACAGTTAAAAAGAAACCGAGATAAGCAATCACCAAACAAACTCGAACTCTCAAACAATAACAAAAAACAAAAGAACAAAATGCAAACCTCTACACAAACAACTCTACAAGAGTATTGGCTAGGCAACCCAGCTTCATCAAATAGGTTCGATATCTTGGATGTAGATAACGGACCAAATATCAATGAGCCAGAAAGCAACCCAGCAGAAAAAGACCCAGGTACGCAGCGTGCACAAAAACCGCCACCAATATATGTACAACATGTAGAAAATGTGTGTACCCTAACAAATGCATTGAATTCCCTGCCAAATAATAAATTTGAAATAAAAGTTCTTAGCCGAAACGAAATTAAAATCCAACCGAAAGAAACAACACATTACACAAAAATAATAGACTTACTAAAACAAAAAAAAACAAAATTTTATACATTTAGACCAAAAGAGCAACAAGGGTTTAGAGTATTCTTACGACAGATGCATCACTCGACTCCTATCGAAGACATAAAAAATGAACTTTTTGAACTAGGTCATGAAACAACAAATATTCACAACGTACAAATTAAAAACGCTTCGGGTATAAAACAACCTCTGTCACTATTTTCAATTGAACTAAAATTAAATGAAAACAATAAAGACATATACAGTATAACTCATCTACTCCACTGTAAAATTAGTTCTACAAAAAACTACTGTATGGTAGATCCAGTCTGCGTTAAATGTGCTGGTAAACACAAGACAAATATGTGTAAAATTAAGAACAAAGCGGAAACAGACCAAATTAAATGTGCTCATTGTGGCGAAAACCATACAGCTAATTATAGAGGCTGCGAAATCTACAAAAAACTCCAAGTACAAAGATATCCGACACTACGCAAAAAAGAAATTCACGCCGCACAAGAACAAGGCAATAATGAACATCACCAGGAAAATCTCGGCACTAATACAAATCAAACCCTTATACCAGGCGTTTCTTATGCACAAGCAGCATCAACGAAAACATTAACAAACGAATTTAACAACCCTAATAGTACCACATCAGGTATAGATGATTTAACTGAACTTAAAACTATGATGAAACAATTGATAACACAAATGGCCACCATGATGAACATTGTAACCATACTGGTATCGAAGCTAGATGGTCGCACTAAGTAAAATAAAAATAGCAATTTGGAACGCAAACGGACTTACGCGCCACGAACTAGAACTCAAGACTTTTATTCTAGACAAAGCAATTGATATTATGCTAATATCCGAGACTCATGCAACTCATAAAACTTTTGTAAATATACCCAATTACAACATACACTACACAAATCACCCAGATAACAAGGCTCACGGAGGAACTGCAATAATCATCAAAAAAACAATTAAATACCACGAACTTGATGGTTATAGAAAAAATAACATACAAGCAACGACAGTTTCAATAAATAGCTCAAATGGACCAATAGCAATATCAGCAGTATACTGTCCGCCAAAATTCAATAACACAAAAGATCAATACCTGGAATATTTAAACGGACTAGGAAGTCGATATATCGCTGGAGGTGACTACAATGCAAAAAATTCTATTTGGGGATCAAGGTTAACAACGTCGAAAGGCCGAAAATTACTAGACGCTATAAGAGAAAATAATGCACACTTCATAAGCACCGGAGAGCCGACGTACTGGCCTACAGATATCAGAAAACAACCAGATTTAATTGATTTATGTATTGTTAAAAATATTCCACAATCCCATATCACCATTAAGTCATGTATGGAGCTATCATCGGATCATTCCCCACTTCTAATGACAATTCTTGGATCTCTGCACCAACAAACTTTTAGAGGACTATATAATAATAAAACAGACTGGAATTATTTCCGACAAAATGTGGAAGCACAATTGACTATAAATATTTCATTGAAAACGGAAAACGAGATTGACTCAGCAATAGCTTTTTTCAACGATTCCATCATCAAAGCCCTCACCCTTTCGACACCAAATATAAAAATTCAACAAAAAGAGTCTATTCCAATACATATCAAACAAAAAATTCAACAAAAAAGGAAACTCCGTAAAAAGTGGCAAATTACCAAACATCCCGAAGATAAGGCAAAACTTAACAAATCAACAACCGAATTAAAAACATTATTAAAACAACACCAGGATAAAAAGCTTGAGAATTACATACATAACTTGGGGGCCACGGCAGTTAACAATTATTCCCTATGGAAAGCAACTAAAAATTTAGTCAAAGCAGTTCCACATAAACCTCCCATCAAAACACATCACGGAACTTGGGCAAAGACCAATAAAGAGAAGGCAAACACACTAGCTGAACACTTTAAAACAATATTCTCAAACGAAAAAGACAACCAGCACATTGAACAAAATGTGAATACGAGTCCCCCGGAAAAGAGAATGAAAATGACAACCTCAGCAGAAATCAGATATCATTTGAAAAATCTGAACAGTAAAAAAGCACCGGGCTTCGATCTAATAAATGGTAAAATACTAAAAGAACTACCTGATGTAGCAATTACATATATACGACAAATTTTCAACAGCATATTAAGGACACAATGCTTCCCACGCCTCTGGAAAGTTGCACAAATAACGGCAATCCCCAAACCAGGTAAAAGTGCATCAGAAACGACATCATATCGCCCTATCAGTCTCTTGCCCATTCTTTCAAAAGTGTTTGAAAAAATACTCTTTGCCAGATTAGACAAAATTCTGATAGAAAAAAATATAATACCAAGCCATCAATTTGGATTTAGACGACAGCATTCAACTGTGCAACAAGTCCACAGAGTTATAAACAAAATATTAAATGATATGGAAAATAAAAGGTTCTGCATAGCTGTCTACCTGGATATTGCAAAAGCTTTTGACAGGGTTTGGCATAAAGGACTACTACATAAGCTCAGCCAAATATTACCACGGAATCACTTCACCATTCTCAAAAGTTATCTGGAAAACCGACATTTTTTTATAAAGTTCGAAGACGAATGCTCAAGCATGATGCAAATGACAGCAGGTGTACCCCAAGGTAGTGTCCTAGGGCCTCTATTGTACCTGATATTTACAGCAGATATACCGATCCCAACCACAAAAAATTGCATGATAGCCACATTCGCGGATGACACGGTTTTAATGGCATCGGATAAAATAGAAAAAAACGCGACTGACATTCTTCAACAAACAATAAATAACACCGTATCATGGTTCGATAATTGGGGAATAGAAGTCAACAAAGATAAAACGGTACAAGTAATATATACAAACAGAAAGCCTAAGAAACATAAATTAACAATAAAAAACAATGAAATAAAAATCCTTCCTAGTGCAAAGTACCTTGGCATAACTATAGATGAAAAACTAAATTGGAAACGACATATACAAAACAAACGAAATGAAATCAAAAACAAGTTCAGACAATTATATTGGCTGTTGGCTAAAAATTCAAAACTAAGCCTTAACAACAAAGTAGTGATATATAAATCTATAATCTCACCTATTTGGAAATATGGCATTGAAATCTGGGGCACAGCAAAAAAAACCAATATCAAAATAATTCAAAGGACGCAATCTAAAATACTTCGAACAATAACAAAAGCAGGCTGGTATATACCAAACGACGTGATCCACAGCGACCTCAATATCGACACAATAGATGACACAATTAGAAAATACAGCATCAAGCATATAAAACGACTAACAAATCATCAAAATGAACAAATGCGCAAACTACCACAATCGGAGAAAGCGGGAAAACGAAGATTAAAACGATTAACTCCAACAGAACTCACAATTTAACAAAACAATAAAGAAAAACAAAAATAATAATAATAATAAATAATAATAATAAATAATAATAGTAATAATTAATAATAATAATAATTATAACACAGAAAACAATATAATGTAGCATAATCTGAAGCAAAATTGAATGTTTATCTAGCATTGGTTAGAGAACAAAGAATTCCAATACTACTTTAAAAATAATTACTTATTGTTAAAATTTAACAGATTGTAATTTAAAAAGGGAAATAATAAAAAAAAAAAAAAAAAAAAAAAAAAATATTTGACTAAGTTATGGGCATTTAAAAACAAATTTTTCTTATATAATTAAAAAAAATCCAGTTTGAGCCGAAAAACAAAATTGCCGATAACTCTTGAAAAAAAAATTTTTCGGGCGAAAAAAAAAAATACGTGTCTCATTATTTTGACCAGAGAGCAACATATTTCAGTTACATCGAAATCGAAGAACATGACCCGAATAGCCCGGTTGAATTGAAATGGAAAGCATCAATTGAAATAATAATAATAATGCTCGCAAGCGGATCTCTCAGAGAAAGATGACGGGTATAACAAGCCCGCCGACCCTAGTGAAAACCGCAAGGAAATCCTTAACAAGGAAACTAACCGCCTAACATGTTGGCTTGTAAAATATTTGTCTGAAGGAAAACTGTGAAGTCAGTGAAAACTGTAAGCAAAAATGTGCCGAAGAAACCCACATGACTCGTGTGTCACAATCCCGCACTCCTCAGTTGTCCATTGGTATGGACTAACCACGCACCAATGAGGAAAAATTATTGCTAGTAATAGAATGGTGCTGGCCGTAGCCGAACGGCTTGATGCGTGACTACTATTCGGAATTCAGAGAGAACGTACGTTCGAATCTCGGTAAAACACCAAAATGAAGAAAATGAAGAAATGAAAAGAAAATGACAAACCTCCGAATGCATTTCTGTCATGAAAAAGCTCCTCATAAAAAATAAGGGTGTACTTGGCAATTATATATATACATATATAATAAAAATGAAGCCTCGGACGAGCGTCCCCAGGGTCGACCACGACGCCATAATTTATTGCTCGACCAACAACAAGCTGGAAGTGTTTTGTTGTTCAGTGAAACAGAGTGCAAGAGCGAGTAGTAGACCAGGAGCGCACTATTGTAACAAACAATCGCCTAACTGAATTAAAAAGTGGCAGTTCAATAAGCAATTGAATAACAACGCAATGGCCATATAAAACTGCAAAACAATAACCCAAATGATAATAATACCCCAATTCAACTGAGTAAGACGTGTGTTTGTTTGTTCTCTTAAGTGTTCGTTTTTTTGTGACGGCTATTTTAAAAAGTGCATATGTAGTCAACGAGAAAATATCCAACAAAAATATCTGCATCCCCCCTGAAAACTCCTCACGCTTACATTAGCAATGTTGGAGAGAAGAGAAATAAAAATGGAAGAACTGAGAGACTCAATCATCTAACAACTCAATAACATCCCACAAATGGTTACATACATCAGACGAGAGGGTAATGCAGAAATTTAAAGCGATAAATTGAAAACTGACGATAAAGAGCATTGAGGAAATAGTGGTTGCTGTTGAGAACAGATTCACAGATATTTTGGCTCTTCGCAGTGGACTAGTCTCTGCTACGGCTCAGCTTAGTGCTCTTGAAAGCAGTACATTTTCAGGTGTTATAACAAATTTGCAATTTGTTCTGGCAAACACTCATCATCTGCCGGAAGAATGCCGGTGAGTGTTTGCCAGAACTCTTCGCTAAAATTTGCGGTGCAATAGCCAAAACAGCAGCAACAATTGCCTTATTTTTAACTGTTAAGCTTATCCCTGCCCATGAACGCAATCAACTCTTAAAATCTATTGCTGTATTTCGCAAATCCAAAAGGATATCACTTGCGTTCTCTGACGTTGTATTGCCGGATTACGGTTCTATTATATAATATTTAGTTTATGAGAGCTTGCTGAAAGTGTCGTATATGTTAATTAGCGTCGGCATTCTCTATTAGGTTAGGTTAGCCTGGTTGGCAATAAGCCACGCATAGACCTTTCGTCCCTAGCGATACCAGATGGAGACCGACCTCTATGAATCCCTAAAGTAGACATCATGTAGGATGTCAGCGCTTTTGGCGAATCTAAGTAGGTCTGGGAGCTCCGCTTTTGAGACGTCTTCCAGACCCTCAAACAGTGGGGCTCCCAGGCATCTTAGTCGCGTTTTTGATAATGCCGGACAAACGCACAGAAGGTGTTCTAAAGTCTCCTCAACATCCTCTCTGCATTTTCTGCATTTGTCCGTGTTAGCAATCCCTATCTTGTACGCATGTGCAGCCAATAGATTGTGACCTGTTAGCATACCTATGATAGTTCTGCATTCCTTTCGCGAGAGCGTAAGTACGAATTGAGTAAGTTTTTTCTCGTTAGTTCTACACATGAGTTTTGCTGTTTTGCATGTGGTCAGGTTAGTCTACCTAGCTTTCACTTGCCTTTTCATGTGGTCGTCCATTTCATTGTATATTGTGTTTAGCGGTCTCGGTATGTCGTTCTCTTGTTCAAATGGTAGTCTCACAGCACTTTTTGCTATCTCATCTACTATTTCGTTCCCTATAATGCCTTTGTGACCAGGTACCCAGTAGATATGCAGCCTACTGTTTTCGGCTAGCCTTTCAATGGCCTCCCTGCTCCGTCGAACATTTTTGGACTTAATACAATATGAGCTTATTGCTGCTTGACTATCCACGTATATATTAATTGTTGAGTTCTTTCTTGTTCTAGTGTAGGCTAGCTCCGCGGCCTTCCCCACAGCAAAAACTTCCGCTTGGAAAATACTGCTGTGGTCTGGCAGCTTGATAGACTGCCTTATTCCTAGTTTTGAGCAGTAGATACCCGCTCCCACTCCGTCTGGAGTTTTCGAGCCGTCTGTATAGATGTGAAAGGTTCTATGGCCAGGCTTCATGCCTTTGTGCCATCCCTCCTCTTCAATTGTAGTGCGGAACCTTCTCTCCCAATTAAAGTACGGAGTCATGTAGTCTGTGCCACCTGAGCTCCACTTTCCTATTGAGCTGTGACCGAAGGTTCTGCAGATGAATACCCCCGCAGCCATTAGCCTCCTCGTGGATTTCGCTGCCAGATTTTCTGCCATGAGGTCAATAGGTGGCATGCTGAGTATCATTTCCAGCGCCGCCGTTGGAGTGGTCTTCATCGCTCCTGTTATGCACAGAGCAGCGAGGCGTTGAATCCTTTCCAGCGGCATTAAGTATGTCAGTTTTTTTGTCGCAGTCCACCATACTAAGGTTCCGTACAGCAATATCGGTCTGACTACTGCTGTGTAGCCCCAATGCATCAGGGAGGGTGATAGACCCCAAGTAACGCCCAGCATTCTTTTACATGCGTACAACGCATTACTGGCCTTTTTCACCCTCTCCTCAACGTTGTGCTTCCACAGCAATTTGCTGTCCAATATTACTCCGAGGTACCTTGCATAATCTTTGAGAAGTAATTCGTTGTTGCCTAGCTTCGGGAGGTTCCACGCCGGAACTTTGTACTTCCTGGTAAAAAGTACCATGTCTGTTTTTCCTGCGTTTATCCCTAGCCCTGCGGGAGATGCCCATTGATGTATCGTTTTGAGAGTGCTGTTCATCACATTACTGATGGTGTCCAGGTACTTTCCTGTAACTACTATAGCTATGTCATCAGCATATGCCACTAGGTTAGGTGCCCCTCTGTCAAGTTTCTTAAGAATTTCATTTGCTACTAGTAGCCATAATAGCGGCGATAGTACCCCACCTTGCGGAGTACCACTGCATGCATATTTGGTGACGGTCGCATCGTTCCACTCCGCCCTTATCTTTCTGCTAGCTAATAGCTGCCTTATCCATAGATAAACCGCGGGTTGCACTTTAAGTGACTCTATGCTATTTAAAATAGCATCTTTTGTCACGTTGTTAAAAGCCCCTGATATATCTAGAAATACTCCTAGAGCATACTCCTTATATTCTAACGCCTTTTCTATGTTTAGTACAAGTGAGTGAAGTGCAGTTTCAGTGGATCTGCCTTTAGTGTAAGCATGCTGCGCTTTGGATAATTCGTCCGGCGCAATTGTGTCTCTAATGTATGTATCTAGAATCTTCTCTAACGTTTTCAGGAGAAATGAAGTCAAACTAATGGGCCTGTATTCTTTTGAGTATAGAGGGTTGCTTTTTCCCGCTTTTGGAATAAACACAATCCTCGCTTCTCTCCACGATACAGGAACGTAGCTGAACCTCAGGCATCCCCTGAATATCGTTCTTAACCATGGTACCACAAGGTGGCTTACCTTTTGGAGCATGGCTGGGAAGATTCCATCCAGTCCTGGCGATTTATATGGGCCGAAACTTTGTATAGCCCATTCTATTTTGCTGGTTGTAATTACGTTCGTCGGGATTTCGTGCACAATATCTCCTCTAGGTTCGAGATCTGCAGTGTCCGCACACCCTGGAAAATGTGTACTGACTAGGTCTTCTAGAGAGTCCTCACAGCTGTCAGCCCAATCCCCGTTAATTTTTCGTATTGTTCTTGGCATAGACGAATTCTTGGATAGCAGTTTCCTGAGTCTAGCCACATCGTTAGTGTCTTCCATACTGCTACAGAAGTCTTTCCAAGATTTCTCTTGGCTTTACGTATCTTTTTCTTGTATACTTTTAGTAGATCCTTATACTCTTTCCAACAGAACTCATTGTCAGCCACTTTGGCTAACCTATAGAATTCATGTACTCTACGCCTTTGTGCTCCTAATTCCCTGTTCCACCAGGGAGGCTTCACCTTGCGTTTATTACGTGTTGGAGGGCAGGATCTTTTAAAGGCTTTGACGAGAGTAGTTGCAAACAATTCAACCCCTTTCTCAAGTGCGACGTGTGACTTGTGTTTCCGGGGTATCATTGGTGTTTTTGATAGTATATCCCTATACAAGTCCCAGTTCGTATTCTTAGGATTTCTAAAGGATGTAAGCTTGTTTTTTGAGCGGAATATGACCTGAAAGCTTATGTATCTGTGATCAGAGAATGAGGGCCTACTCAACACTTCCCATTCCTGAACCATAACATGCCTGCTTGTGTAGAGTGTTAAATCGAGTACATTCTTCGAGGTTGGTCCCACATATGTTGGTTCTTCACCTCTCTTAGCTATTTCTAGGCTACTTTGAAGAATATAGGTAAATAGTGACTCACCTCGGTCGTTTATATCTGCACTTCCCCAGACCGTGTGATGTGCGTTTGCGTCCGTTCCTACCACCAGAGCGTGCTTCTTTCTGGCAGCTGTTTCTACCAGCTTCCGAAGTTCCGTCTGTGGTGCTTCTCCATCATGTGGCATATAGCAGGACCCAAAGAGTAGCGTCTCATCCTTGCAGCCCTCCAGCGCCACCACTGTCAGATCGTCTGAAGAGAGATTGTTATCAATATAAGAACATATACTTTTTTTGACCAATATCACTGTTCTTACCTTATTTTTTACAATCGGGATGTATGTGTTGTAGTTGTTTGACTTTAGACCGGAGACTATGTACCTTCTCGGGGTTGGATACTACCTCCAAGTCACCCTTCTCCACTTCCTGTATATTGAGGGAGGCTTCCAGGATCTCTTCTATACTGAGATCCTTTTCCACCTCCCGCGCAGCGAGCGTGTTGTGGTTGTCATCTGTCGGGTTGCGCTTTTTGAGGCGAAGGTGCACGCTACCAACTCCCCAAGCCATCCTCCCGAATCGCGCGTAAAGCAGGTCCTCTGCCGGCTTGTTGATTTGGATGATGTAGTCCTGGCCACCATCAGCAGTTGCTGGTTTTGCCACACTCAACACTTTCCAATCGTCTGTCGGCACGTGTTTTGTCGTTGTAGTAGTCGCAGCGCATATTCCGGTTTTACCACTCGCGGAATGAAAACCTTTGCCTTCGGTATTGAGGGAATGCAGCTGCATTCTCTATTAGTGGGAACATTTTTGAGCGGCTAAAACCAAATGAGGTGCCCCAGCTAGTGAACAGGACAACAGATGTCAATAAGATTATTAGCACGTGAACGCAAACATGATTATATTATATTATTTACAATATTGTTAACATGATACGCATACTAGCTAAGCAAAGGGTTGGCTTAAAAATATGTCATTGGAACGCGCAGAGCCGCCCACCTAAAATTTACGAGTTTAGATACATTTTTGAATCTTCTGGTATTAATGCTGTTTATGTTTCCGAGACTTGGTTCTTTGTGTGGCATAGTGATACGTTATTATATTTTTATTGCTCGGAGAGAACTGTGCATGATGCCTGTGTTAGGTTAGGCCAGGTTTTTGAGGCAGTTGGCTTAGAATTGCCCATTGTGGTACCACTGTGTAACACGGGAACCTTACTGTTTACTTTTCACGGAACCAGATAGACTCTCTTATGAAAATGTCAAAATTGTATTTTCCTAATAACATTGCTTCACTCTTACCTAATGCTGGACAATTGCAGAGGTAGTGTTCTACTGTTTCTTCCTCGTCCTCGTCTCTACAACTTCTGCAGTATTCTCGAGAAAATACTCCTAGCCTAGAAGAGCGTCTACCTAACATCCAATGACCGGTGACACAAGCCACGACCTTCGAGATGTTCGCTATTGAGAGGTGAAGCAATTCTCCTGATCTTTTTTTATCTATTTGCGGCCAAATTGGCCTGGTTGTAACACATGACCTATTGGCTTCCTGGGGAATATTATATTTTGTCTTTAATTTGCAAGTCACCATAGGAATTAAACTATTGACCCCGTTTTCAAGCAGTAGAATAGACTAGATCTTTCTGAACGTTTCCAGCAAATTGTTGCCCGGAGCGATCAAATTGGATGCAACGGGATAGCTCATCGCCGCGGTGTGATTAGCGGCGGTACTGGAACTAGGCAAAATGGCGAGATTAGCCGGTGCAGCGGTCACATCGGTTATGTTCGAAGACAATGTAGTAGCCTGCGACATCGGAATTTTTCGTACGTACGTTGTGGGCAGAACAAATTTTGTAACTTGTTGGCAAAAATTTTTTGCAATTCAAATAACTTTATTTAATTAAGGTGTACAAAAATGAATTAAAAAATTTGGTAGCTCTGTCTGCCCGCGTATTGCTTTTTTTCCTACACGCCTTTCGATTTCCTTTGATTCTCCCGTTTTCTTCTTTTTTCATCGACCAATCACCGATCGACACGTATTTCAATGTTGCTTAAGAGCCACAGTGGGATCTATCCTGACCGTACTGCCAGACTGTTCGTAACACTCCCCCCTGGTATATCATGCCGATTAGGATGTACCGAGCTTTTCAGATCAAGAACGGCTATTTTAGCAGCAGGTCTTTCATAGATTCCACAGATTGTCTGGAGAGTAGCGCTTCGAACCCTTCCGTCGGCACTCGTTCGCACGCCAATTATCTTACCCTTGGGCCAAGAGTTCCTTGGGTTGTTTGGATAAACTATGTATGCAATATCTCCGACTTTTATTGCTTTTAAGTCTTCGAACCATTTAGTTCTCCTAGTGATGGTGGGCAAATATTCGGTGACCCAACGACGCCAGAACGCGTCCGCAAGGTTTTGTGATGTTCGCCAGTTACGACGCATTATGATGCCCTCAGTAACTGGTTCTGCAATCGGCTTAACACCATTGGAGCTGCCTAATAGGAAGTGGTTGGATGTAAGTGCCTCTTCTTCTTCGAGGTCAATAGGAATATAAGTCAACGGTCGCGAGTTAACTGTCATCTCCACCTCCATTAAAGCAGCACGAAGAATCTCGTCATTTGGACAGTTAGATGTCAATATCTGTTGTAGGACGTCTTTGACATGGGTGGAGACGCGGGTGGTATGAAATGCCAGTTGGTTGCGGCCGAAGTGAAGGTTCTCGTCAATCGATTTTGGTCTAGGAGCGTAAACGCAGATTTCAGTTCCCTCTCAGTGCCTTTGAAATTTGTACCCTTGTCACTCCATATCTCCAATGGGCTCCCTCTACGTGCCATAAAATTACGTACGACCAAACTGCAGGAGTCTGTAGAAAGCGAATATGCCACTTCGAGATGCACCGCTCTGGTTGTCAGACAGGTGAATAATACCCCATATCTCCTTTCGGTGCTCCTTTTAACTGTGACTAAAAGTGGGCCAAAGTAGTCAACCCCTACATAGGAAAATGGACGACAAAATTGTGCGATGCGGGCTGTAGGTAAGCAGGCCATTCTAGGTGGACGTGGTTGAGCGCTTCTGTTTTTGCATACCTGACAGCTGCGTCGAATTCGATTAACTGCGATGCGAAGTTTTGAAATCCAAAAGTGTTGCCGAATTTCATTGACGACTGTCTCCGAGTTCACATGATGATATTTGACATGAAAGTGATTTATAATTAAGTGCGTAATGTGATGATTGTTAGGCAGCAAAACTTGGTCCGTGCGCCCTATTATTTTAACTCGGCCATCTATTCACAAAACACAATTGTCATCCAGATAGGGTGATAATTTGAATATTTTGCTAGATTTGTGAACGGCCTTCCCAACCGATAAGGATGTTATTGAATCATTGAAAACGACTTGCTGGGCTTTCCTCCAAAGAAAGTTTTCTGCTTTACGAAAATCGTCGGTAGTGGCAACGCTACGTAAGACTTGATTGTCTCGCACTACGCTTAACCAAATACGAGCGCAGTACAAGGACGTGGCGGTTGCTCGGAGGAGACGGTCCCATATAGAAAATCTCTCAGGTTTGGGCACCATAAGAAGTTGTTCTGAAACTTTACAATGAGCTCCAATAAACTGAGGGCGGAGTTCTTCTGTTGAAATACTTTGTGGTCCGTTAGACACGGGCCATTCGTCACACGGAAGATATAAAAAGGATGGTCCACTAAACCATCGGCTATCGTTAGAAAAATCTGGATCACCGTTCCATTTGGTGGCTTCGTCAGCAACGTTTGCTGCAGTCGGAACCCAGCGCAACTCACTGACGTCGGTAAGTTCTAGAATTTCACTAGCTCGGAAAGCCAAAAACTGTTTGTAGCGGCGATGATCAGCATACAGCCAGGCTAATACCGTTCGTGAATCTGACCAGTATACGGAGCTATCAAGGTGGATAGAATGCGACTCGGTGATATGCTTAGCAAGGCGAGCTCCCAACAGTGCTGCCTTTAGTTCCAGACGAGGTATGGACAATAATTTAAGCGGAGCCACACTGGTTTTACTGGCGATCATTATACAGTTGATTGAATTACCATGTGAGTATCGTAGGTAACTTACAGCTGCATAGCTACTTTCGCTTGCATCTACAAAGGTTAGGTGTATCGTCAAATTTGATTCGCGTATAAGAACGTGGAATCCTTATGTTTTCTATTTTTGGAATAAACTTAATCCACCGCAGCCATTTCGCGAATTGGTCATTTGGAATTGGGTCGTCCCAGTCGCATCCAGCTCGCCATATTTCTTGCAAGATAACTTTAGCGTATACAACGTAGAAACCTATCAACCCAATTGGGTCGTATATAGTCATAACCAAGCTCAAAACTTCGCGCTTGGTAGGTCGCCGCTGAGAAAGTAACAGGTCAGAATTCTTATATTTGGATGATACACGAAAGGCGAAGTGGTCACTAGAGGTAACCCACCACATGCCTAGTACCTTCTCAGTTGGCTGCTCGTTCTCAAAATCGGGGCATAGTGCATCAGTGGAGCTGCCATTTAGGGTGGCTAGCACATGACTTGAATTCTATAAAAAATTTCTTATGTGAAAACCTCCCGTCGCATGTACGTGGCGCACATCTCTCGCTAACTTAATAGCTTCTTCTTCAGTATCCACACTAACTAACATATCGTCGACGTAGTGGTTTTCTATTATGCACTGCGAAGCACCAGGGAACTCTTCACGAAATTCGGCTGCATTATTGTTCTTGACATATTGAGCGCAGCTGGGCGAACATGTGGCCCCAAAGGTCATAACAGTCATCACGAATGTAGTTGGCTCGTTGGCATTCTGTTCATACCAAAGAAAACGCAAGAAATTTTAATCTTGTTCCCAGACTTGAACTTGGTGAAACACCTCAGCAATATCGGCCGACATGGCAATTCGCTTTTGTCGAAATTTAAACAACACCGACAACAATGGGGTCGTGAGGTCTGGGCCTTTAAGCAACATGGTATTCAAAGATACACCATCAACCTTCGCGGCTGCGTCCCAGACTTAGCGCACCTTGCTTGGTTTGTTGGGGTTAATTACTGCAAAAACCGGTAGATACCGGTATCTTTCAACGGCGCTGTCGACTGGTGTCATACGTCTAGCATACCCCTTTTGAATATAATCATCAATTTTTTGCTGAAGCACCTCAGTCAAGTTAGGGTCGCGTTGCATCTTCTTCAGCAAACACTTCGCTCGAAATAAGGCCATTGGTAGGCTATCGGGTAGCTGCATTTTAGGATACTTCCACAATAAGCTGGTTCGATATCGATTGCCAATTCGCACAGTGTGTTGTTGTAGCTGCACCATAGTAAGTTCATCCTCTTTAGACATTAAAGCAGAAGATTTGGCTGACACGCCTAAATTATCGAGGCAAATGTACGACTTAGTAATTTTTACCAGTTCAGCCTGCGCGGAGCAGTCGCAAATGTGAAAGACAGGGTGTGCCGCATCATGATTTGTACTTGATGCTTGTCCTTTCAATGTCCATCCGAGTTTGGACTTCTCTACTATTGGCTCATTTTCACGGCCATTTAAAGATTTGAATGGAGAACCAAGCGCAGCGTTGTTTAAACCAATCAATAGTTGTGGTACCGCATTTGAATATGACTCCAGAGGCAATCTTTTCAAATATTGAAATTTGGACTGCAGTTTAGCAGCGTTAATCGATTGAAGAGGCAGGTCAAGCTTTTTGACTGTGTGAACGCCTTTGAGCCCGAATTTCTTATTACCGTTTTTAGCTGATATGGCTAAGTCGACAACGACAGACTCGTCCGCATACCGATGTGTATCACCAGCCCAGCGCAGGCACAGTGGTGTGTCCTTTATATTTAGCTTATTCAGCAGCTCTTCGTCGATAAGGGTGAGCGACGAGCCATCGTCTATGAAAGCGTATGTTGATACACTCCGTTCACTTGAGTGTAGAACTACGGGAAGGACACGGAAAAGGGTACTGCCTTGGCCCACATTGCGCATGTTAACGTTTTCAGCCCGCATTGTAGTAACGCCCTTGCCATTGTTTGGAGCGTCTTTAGCAACTAACTCTGCGTTGTGCAACAGAGGATGGTGGCTACGGGTACAACTATTAACATTGCAAGGTGCAGTCGATTTACAACCAGCTGTAGAATGGCCCTTCAAGCATCGGTGACAAAGTTTCAACTTGCGAACAATTCCCCATTTTTGACTACGTGTCATTCCCTTAAAAGAGACACATTTAGAGACATCACTGCAATTTCCTTCACAAACGATACATCTTACCGCATAAAAATGATAATTAATTGCGCCCCGTTTGCGCACCATTGTTGCCTCCTTTGGCACGATAACAGAGTTGGCGCCTTGTGCTGGTAGGAAAAGCCAATCACTGAAATGTTGTAAATTACAGATCGGTAAACTTTGCTTATACATTCCCCAATAGGCTGGTAGTAGCCCAGGCAATTTCGAAACCAGCTTCTGTTCGAGATCGGGATTATTCAAATGGCTGGTCAGGCCTGACGCAGACATTGTTGCGCAGATGTTCTGCACTTCTACGGCGAAGTCGACGATCGATTCCAGCTGACTCTCTGACGGTGGTGGAAGCTCACAAATTTGTCGCTGTAGAACACTGATAATTAATTCTGGTCGTCCAAATCGCATTTGAAGGGTAGCAATAATTTGGGGCACGCAAGAGGAATGCAACAATAAATTTTTAGCTGCATTCCGTGCTGGCCCTTCCAATGCCTGCCGCAGTCTTATAAGATTCTCATCGTCCGAGAATCCACAAACCTCAGTCGATTGGTTTTATGCGGCATAAAATAACGGCCACTCAGTTGGCTTGCCATCATATTTCGGCAACTCTTTAGCAAGGCTGTTACGAGAAGCAATCTGGTCTCTACTCAAGCGTCGAGAAGTCGAGGCACCGAAAGATAAACTATTAACGTGTCCTGTTGGCAAAGTAGTTTGTGCCGGTTGTGGTTGTGGCGGAGAATATCCTCGATTGAGTGTCGAATACCTGTGTACTTGCTGTTCGAGTGACTGTATTCTGTCTAATAGGCATTGAAGAACAGATGCTGTTAGACCCCCTCTTGGCTGCTGGGCATTTGATCCACTTATCAAATTGACATTGTCCGGGGCAGAGCCAGCATTGGTAAAATTATTGGCACCGGAAGCTGCTGGTTGAAAGGTTTAATAAAATTTGGAGGTGGCTGTATAATTTGCGTTGAATGTGGACCTGAATCATGTGCGGAAGTTGAAAACCTAGGTACAGCGCATTGTCCATCATCTAGGTCATCGTCAAAACCCATTGCATCTATGCGATCCAGAAAACTATGCTCTTCTCTTAACAAAGCCTCCCTCTGTCGTGAAATTTCGCTTCGCTCCTGTATTAGCTCAGCTCGACGCCGAAGCCCTTGCGAGCCAACAGAGTTAAAGGAGTGAGCGGGGCTGTTCGTAACACAAACCTTCCACACTTCCTTCCGAAGTAATTGAACTATTATGTTGTGAAGAATTTAATCTTAACAACCGATGAAATTACTGAAATACGACGAAATCTTCATAGTTTAATTACTTCAACTAACACGAGATGGGTTGATAGTCTGGCATGTAATGCTACAAAAACAATTTGGTTAAAATGAGACCCTAGGCACTCAAAGGCACAACGTTTCTTTGCTAATTGCATTAATCACAGGCTACAGTGTAGTAGGTTGACGTGCTCAAAGATTGAACGTGCCTCAATTCAACTATTGCAAAGGCTGCCAGAACGAGGAGGAGGAGGAATCCTTTAGACATATTCTCTGTTACTGTTTGGCTCATCGATCTTAAATGATACTAATGACCTTAGGGATATTAGTGTCTGCCAGATCAATGGGTTTGCATTTAAAACAGAGTGGTATAACGAAGAAAAGCAGATAAATGCGGGAGAGAGTGGCGTGGGATAATAATAACAATAATAATATATCCTTTTACTAAGTTCGAATTTCTGCTTCATGGCAAAGGATTTATAGGGGATTTTCACATTTAGTAAACGGCCACGAACTCGAATTATTTTATACTATAATATGATTCCGAGTGTTCATGCAGAAATGGACTTAATTTTGATAAACTTGAAGGAAGTATGATATTTTTTGACAATTTATTTATTTCTTCGCTAAATTCAAAATGTTGTTCAACAATTTTAAGGAAACTTAATTGTAGCCCCTGGTCGTACGTACAATTTAAAATTCTAACTTTCGGTATCGTATTTTGCTAAGCCATCTTAATATAACACATAAGCGAGTTTCCGAAGCAATTTTCTTGGAGATGGGAATCTTTCAATTATATCGAGAAGTGGAGTTTGTGGCATTAACTATTGTTAATGTAATTACGTTCTTCATAGCCTCACTTACTTGTGCTTGTATTTGTCAACCTCTGCTTCTTAGTTGATAAGCCACGCTGTTCCTACTCCTTCTTAAACTGCGGAATCTTAAGTTGGCCCAACTGTACCATTTTTGGGATCTTGTTTTATGAGACTTGTAAAGTTTTTCTCTAATAAAATGTCTCTCTATAATTCCTCTCAGTGCGATTAATGGATTACATATATATAAATAATATATATAAATATATATAATTGGCGCGTACACCTTTTTTGGGTGCTTTGCCGAGCTCCTCCTCATATTTGTATCGTGCGTCTTGACGTTGTTCCACAAATGGAGGTACCTACAGTTTCAAGCCGACTTCGAACGGCAGATATTTTTTATGAGGGGCTTTTTCATGGCAGAAATACACTCGGAGGTTTGCATTGCCTGCCAAAGGGGGCCGCTATCACAAAAAGTTTTTTCGAAATTTTGGTGTTTTACCGAGATTCGAACCTACGATCTCTCTGAATTCCGAATTGTAGTCACGCATCAACCCTTTCGGCTATGGCGGCCCAACTGCAAGAGTAGGCACCACAATAATATGCAGACAGGTCTGCAGAGGTACTCCTCAGGGAGGTTTTCTCTCCTCTGGATTTTGGCAGTGAACTCCTTGCTGCTGGCCCTAAAGGGATGGGGTTGCCACGTTACAGCTTAGGCTAACGATTTGCAATCGCGATTAAAGGAAATTACACCAGCATGCTTATGGATATTCTGTGTTCTAATATGGCCACGCTCAGCAACCGGACTAAGAGTAGTGAGCTCGAAATAAACCCTGATAAAACTGAACTAATTCTCTTTACAAGGAAACACAGACTGCCTTCACTCTCCCCGCTAATTTTCAAGGGTGTGGAGATTCCTTTGAAGAAGAATGTAAGATATTTAAGAATTATATTAGACAGAACAGTTACGTGGAAATCTAATATTGAGAGCAGGGTTCAAAAGGACAACATTGCATTGCCCACATGTAAGAAAGCGGTCGGAATCAAATGGGGATTAGCACCTCGTAAAACACACTGGCTTTACTAGCTTCGGTAGTTCAGCCTATTTACTATATGGAATACTTGTTTTGTGGCCATCAACTCAAAAGGCAAGTTATACGAAACTGCTGGGCAAGGTAAAAAGAGCTGCGTTTTTATGCATCACCGGCGCTTTAAGAACCACCCTTAATAAAGCGCTCGAGGAATTAGAATTATCCGTCCGATTTCCAGACTACTGTAGCGTCTACCAGGCCCAAGTCCTAGCCATAGAGGAGGTAACTCTGTACATTAACACACACGCTGTAACAAAAACTACGAAAAATATCTTCTCGGACAGCCAGGCGGCCATCAAACCAATAGAGGCAGTTATACTAAGATAACAGGTTGCTCAGGAATACCTGGCAGTTCTAAATGATATTAGCACCTCACCAAGGTTAGCTTTATATGGGTTCCGGAAAACAGAGATATTGAAGGAAATTGCAAGACCGATGTTTGGAAAATACCATTTTGACTCTCTCACGGAACTATACGGTGTTGGGATAAAAGAGTCTAACTGGTTCCATGAAAAGTAAACAGTAAGTTTCCCGTGTTACACAGTGGTTCCAGAACGGGCCTACATGGTCTAAGCCGACTGCCACAAAAACCGAACTTAACCTATGACACTTTCAAGCAAATCTATATCATATATGACGTCACTCAAAAACTTCTGAGCGATGGTCACGTGACTTTTCTTATGGTCAAAATTCAGCAATTTCGGAACGAACTTCGATGCCACACGCCAAAAAAAATTGAATGAACCAATCTATATGCCGACATCCTCAGCAACTTTTCAAACTGTGATTCGACGATTCTCCGTAACAATTTGCTTCACTTTCTCAACATTTTTATCGGTTGTTGATGTGGTGGAACATCCATACCGAACGTCGTCATTCACATGTTCTTGACCTTCTGTGAAAAACTTCTACCACTTGAAACATTTTTTTTACTCAGAGTACTCTCACCGTATACCACTGTCAATATTGCGAATGTGTTTGAGCACTTATTTCCATTTTTTACACAAAATTTGATGCAACTTCTTTGACCAATTTTTTTCGATAGCAGAAAATCGACGATCACGCAAAACACTTGTCTTATTTATGCCTCTCCAAAAAACACTAAACATTCTATATTGCTAAAACCGTGAATATATCTCTGAGTGTACCAACATAAAAGTAATAATAATCGAAAGTCGAATGTACGTAGCCCGCGAAATTTGAAAACTTCACCGCATTTTTTGAACATACCTTTTATGTATGAAAATTTGGTATTTATTAATATTTATTAGTATTTATTAAATCGGCCGCCGTAGCCGAATATGTTGGTGCGTGGCTACCATTCGGAAGAGCGTAGGTTCGAATCTCCGTGCATAAAACATCGGAACGGAAAAGGTTTTTCTAATAGCGGTCGCCCCTAGGCACACAATAGCAAAGCTCTGAATGTATTTATTTTTGCCATGAAAAAGCTCCTCTTAAAAAATATCTGCCGTTCGGAGGCGGCTTAAACTTGTAGGTAGTTCCATTTGTGAAACAAACACACACGCTGCAAATAGGAGAAGGAGCTCCGCCAAACACCCTAACAGGGTGTAAGCGCCATATATAAATATACGGTATACCATATGCCATATACATATAACATACTTATACATATATGCCATAAAAAGTATTTCATACATCGGAGTTCGTAAGTTACGTCAATGGACTGCGTTCATTATCTTTTGTTTTTTTTGTATTAATGTTGTTAAGTTGCATTCATGTGGTTTTATTCAATACCAAAGGTGTTTTACCAAACAACCCTCTATATGATGCTCAGTCATCCCTGCTTGGCCACATGTTCAAGGATACATACGAATCCATACGCACAGGATTTAAAAATAAGCATACATACATACGTACATGTGTAAGAAAATTAAACATTCCCAAACTTCAAACGATTTCTGAATAACACGAGCTTGGATGCAAGGGATGTAAGTGAATTTTAAAATAAACTTCGTTTAATAAAATACTGGATGACACAAAATAACATTTATTTACAAATCAAAACATCAAAGGATTCTAATTTATAATTTACTCAGTCAGTCAGACAGACAAATAAGTAAAAAACCAAACACATAAGCAAACGTAAATAAATTGAGGATCTACTTAAATTTAAGCATCTGAAAAAAATGCTACTGCTGCAGATACAAAAAACATTATTGATTCAGTAATAAAACTGAATTATACTATACATATATATGTCGGAACCGTCGTTTCATCTAAGAAAAATAAAAGTAAATAGTTTCGGTACAAATTGTTATGCCCAACCCAGTATTTTTTCGTCTTGATTGGCGCGATAACCCCTTACGCGATTTTGGCTGAGTTTAACAAAGCCCCCAGTCGTTTCTTTCTCGTGCCAGCCGGCGCCAGTTGGAAAAACCAAGTGAAGTTAAGTCCTTCTCCAACTGATCTTTCCACCGCAGAGGAGGACTTCCCCTTCCTCTGCTACCACCAGCTTGTACCACATTGAATACTTTCAGAGCCCGGGTGTTTGTATCCATTCGGACGACATGACCCAGCCAGCGTAGCCGCTGGATCAATTTTTTTTCATGTAGTAATTAAATGTACAATGTGCTGTTAATAGTTCAGTATATCAGTTTTATGTAATTTCTGCTGAGATATAAGAAAGTGTTTACCTTAATTCGTATGGACCATTGAGTCTTTTTGACTGCTGCATGCCCATTTGGCCTCCCCAGTATTCGACCCTCATATCCAGGTACCCACACAGTAACACAGTTTCTTGATACTTGTGTTTCGAGAATTTTAAAACTTTCCCAGACCAACCTTGATTGGAATTAGAAGCTACCCAGCGATTTTAGATCTGCTTCAATGTTTATATATGCACCACGAGTGCCTGTGCGAAAACGTTCTCCACGCTGAGCGATTACTGATGACCACCTTGAAATTTTTGCTGAGTTTTAGCCTTCTTTCTATCTTGCCATAGACCGTCAGGTATGGAGAGGACAGGATTGAACCTAGAATTTTTATGTGCCCTATAAGGTTGGCTTCTTGAAGATGAAGTAGGTTAGGAAACCTAAGGTGGAGTGGAATGAGTCCAGTGACCATTCCTAAATCCATTGGGGCAAGTTCACTTTGCTCCCGTTACGCTCAGACAGGCTATTTTTTAAGTGTTATGTGAGTCTTAATTTTGTCTACTTTTGGCCACCATACCAAAGAGGCGTAAGTGCTCATTGGAACTATAATTGTCTTATATTAACACGCCATCATCTTTGGCCCCAGACCCTATGTTTTACCGTAAAGCCATTGGCACTTGTATATTGCTCTCAAAACTTTCTGTTTGATGTAGGATAAATGATTTGCACAACCCAAGGATTTATCAAGAATTACTCCTAGAAATTTAATATTCCCAGATAGAGTTAAGTAAGCGTCCCAAGTTTTAGGGTCCCTTTACATAGCGTCCTTCAACGGATGAAGGGTACCACACACGCCAGCTTTTGGAATGAAAACTTCCCTAGCCCTACTCCACTTTTTAGGCACTGTGCCTAATTCCGGTGCTAATACATTCATGAATTCACATATATACATGAAGCAAACACGGCTGTATGTTATACCTGGCGATTTAAATGGACTAAAAGTGGAGATCACCCACACTGACACAGTCTGGAAAGGGGGTGTCCAACAAAATCAGCCCCGCTTCCTCCAGACTCTCCGTAAAACGTTCGTTCGCCTTCTTACGAGTAGAAAGGCCATTTAGAAGAGATTCAATTCCCTCAGCGTGCCTGCTCTAATTCCTTTGATTTTCTCAGCTCCTTATTGTCTGCATTTTTGTAGGAGTCCCAATCTCAAGTTGATTTGGTTCTATTGAAAAGCTGACGTGCTTTCCTTTGTGGAACTTTAAACTCCTTACTCCACCAAGGAGCCTTGTGGCACGCTTCTTCGTAACCGGTTCACAACGGTTCTCGAAGGCCTCCGCTGCTAAGACCTCAATTTTGTTAATTTGAACATTAAATCCTTGAGTGCTAGTAATTATTCCCTCAGAACCCCAATGTCTTGCTCCAAGTGGAATTGATATCATGACTAATCAGTCTTCCTAACATTTCTAATCTGGGGGATATCCTACATTTCCCCTATTAGATCGAATCGAATATACTGAGGCTCCTATAAGAAGACTTTATCTAAAAACCGCATGAAAGCCCGATTTTTTAACATCTCGCTCATTTGCGCCCACGCCCCGACGGAAGAGAAGGACGCTGCGACCAAAGATTCTTTCTATGAGTGCCTGGAACGTTCCAATGACCTCTGCCCCCGAAACGACATAAAACTCTTGCTTCGCGACTTCAACGCCAGGGCGGGCAAGGAGGGAATTTTTGGTCCCACAGTCCGAAAATCCGGCCTGCACAACGAAACAACCGGTAACGGACAAAGACTGATCGACTTCGCTGAGGCCCGAAACATTGTAGTCTGCAGCACCAGATTACATCATAAGAAAATACACTAAGCTTTGCGGCTGTCTCCTGATCGAAAAACGCGAAACCAGATCGATCAAGTTGCGATAGATGGAATACACGCTTCTAGTGTTTTAAGACCGAGAACCTAACATTGACTCGGATCATTACCTTGTTCTGGTTTATTTGGAAATTTTCAAAACACCTTATACTAACTTATATGTATAAAATGTCTTGTGTTTGCGGATTGAAGGTTGATCGTTACCAAGCTGAAGTGCAGTGTGGCAAATGTAACGAGTTTTTTCGTTTGGATTGTGCTGGTGTTTTCCCAAATGATTTAGAATTCCTACTCATCTCGGACAATGAGTTTGCTTGCAAAATATGTGCGGCCGCTCGCCGAAAATCTGTCCGCTCTCCTACTCCTTCCGTTAGTGTAAAAATATCTGTATGTATATACATACACACACATATGGGTGAAAATAGGTGTAAAGGGAACAAACCCACAAAAATTCGGTAACGCGCCTTCATTGCAACCTCAGCGGTAGTGTGGAACAGCAATATTAAATTTTTATAATGACATGAGTATTGAATTATAATTTAAGGCTTTAGGTAAAAAAAGTAATAAGAAATATATTAACATATCTTATTTTTCACCGGCAATCCGGTTTTCGAAAAGGACAAAATTGTACAATGTAACCACAGTAGCTAATTGGCAGAACTCGACAAATTCTTTGGAAATGTTCCTACTTCTACACAGTTAAGGGGTTATATACAGTTAGAAGGCCGAAAGCGAATTACCAGATTTTTTCTGCGAAAACTTTTTAAATTTATTGATCTAAAAATTCCTACACATATTATGTTATCTTTTAACTGTATTTTAAGGCTTAGTATTAGTAAAACTATTTATTTCGAAAGGAGTTACAGCTGATCATCGGGAACTTCTCCCAAAAAAGACGTTTTGCGGAGACCACTATATCTCCGAACTGGATCCCCTCAAATTAAAAAAAACAAACAGATTTCGTTAAAGTAATGTCAAATCTAATAATTAATCGAAGGAAAAAGCAAAATAATTTTTTTTTTTTGACAAAATGGCGGTTTCTAAAAAAAATCGATTTTTCACCAAAATTTCGGCCTTAAATTGCTTATAAAAAAATATTTATCGGTGAGAAAAAGTCTGCGATTAAATACTAAAAATTAAATTCCTAAAAATATATTGAGGAAGCTCATGTTAAAATTTGAGGCTAATCAGTTAAGCCGTTTTCTAGTAATGCTGGTCACAGACTTTGAAAACACCATTTTGAGAAAAACGCGCTGCCGCTCTGAAACGCCTTTTCAAATTTGCTTGTAACTTCGAAAATATTCACCGGAACAATATTAAAGTTTCTGTGTGTATTCTTAATTATATGTACATTAAGAAAATATAATCTTCTTTTAAAAATAGGCCACAAGCTGTCTTGAGTGGGCCACTGACATAATCTGTTTTAGAATTGCAAGCTGAGTTTCGCAAGGGTCTATTCTTGGTCCTCTTCCCTTTTCTCTGTATATCAACGACCTACTACTTGTATGCGAAAGATGTTCAGATTTATGGATCGTGCAAACTCAACGAAATAAATGACTATGTTCTTATCAGGTCAGTCCATAAGATCGTGCATATTTTACCCATAGTTTCATTTTTATACGATTTTTGCATACAAAAAATTATTCGTGGAATATAGCGGAACTATTTATATTTTCTTTGATATATTATGCATTCAACAAATGATTTTAATCGCAGATAGAAGCACGTGTTGTTAAAAAATAAAATGGAATCTTCGAACGCGTATAAGAGGCATATTTTTTATTTTTAGTGCTAAAAATGCAACAACTGTTGCTGTAGAAATAAACACTGTTAACGGAGAGAATACCGTGAGTGCAAGGACTGCGCAAAAGTGGTTTTCAAAATTCCGAAGTGGTAACTACGACGTGGAGGTCGTCCTGAAGTCTTTAACTCCAACGCTTTGCTCGAACTCGTGGAAGCTGAGCCAAATTTGACAACCGATATGATAGCTCAGAGGTTAAATTCATCGCATGAATCAGTTCACAAGCACCTGGTTCAGTTGGGAGAGGTTTCAAAGCTGGGAAAATGGGTTCCGCATAGACTTTCCGTCGCCCACCTTCAGCAGAGAGTAAATGTGTGTTCTCAGCTGCTGAACCGGCTTGAAAATGAAAGTTTTTTGAACCGTATCGTTACTGGTGATGAAAAATGGGTCCACAAACGCCAATGAGTAGATAAAGCTGAAACACCAGCACCGAACCCTAGAGATGGCCTTCACGCCAAGAAGACTCTCCTGTATATTTGGTGGGATATGGCCGGTATTATTTATCATGAACTTCTGAAACCAAGCCAGACGATAACTGCTTATTATTATTCCCATCAGCTATCAAACCTGAATGAGGCACTTAAAAAAAATCGACCGTCTTTAGTGAATAGACGCAAAGTTTTGTTTCACCACGACAACACAAGGTCTCATACCGCAAGGCAAACTTCAGGCAAGCTGAACGAGCTAATGGGAACGGATGGGAGCTAATGCCGCATCCACCATACTCTCCGGATATGGCACCTTGTGATTATCACCTTTTCCGTGGACTTGAATCCCATATGAGTAACAAGAACTGCTCCTCAAAAGAAGCTATAAAAAGGGATATCGAAGCGTATTTTGGCTCCAAGGACAAAAAAATGTTTGAGCAGGGAATTAAAAATTTGCCTAAACGTTGGGAAGACATTCTAAATAATGAAGGAAAATATATTATTGATTAATAAATACTTTAAACATTTTTTTATTCATTTTAAAACAACTTTTAAAAAAACGCACGAACTTATGGACTGACCTGATAAAATCAACCAAAATTTAAGCCGCATTAACAAATGGGCATCGAACAATTAGTGCATTGCTCTTAACCCTTAGAAGTCGCAACTGTTTGTTATTTCCAGAGAGCCCCTCGACGCTTCCACTTTTCCAAAAATCTTTCTTGAGGGCATTGTTATCAATTATGTGCTAACGCTTAAACTCCGAGATGTTTTGAATCAAAGATTAATTTGGGGTAGTCACGTAAATTTAGTCTTTGGTGAGTTGCACGGAAAAAACTTTACTCCTTTACAAATATAAAAGATGATGTTTTTGAAATTAGGGCCGGAATTACAATAAATGATTTGAAGGAGTTTTTCAAAATTTGTTACACCCCTCAATAGGGGCTAGTGCAAATTACTACGCCCCAAACCTTAAGTTGATAAGCTGCTCGATGTTTTTTTACCAAAACTTACACTAGCGAAAATGGTGACTATCTCTTGCAGTGTGTCGCTCAATACAACCGTATGCGGCACGAGTGTGGGGCTTTGGGTTTTTTGACGAAGTCGATATCCTGCAAAAGTATTTTTTAAAGCGCATATTAAAACTGCCTGCCCAAATGCCTACATATATATAGTACTCTATCTTTGGACCGGAATACAAGATAGCCATTTGTACACACCAGAACTGCATATATGGTACATTTATAGAACATTATTTGTTTTTTCAGAAATCCGTCTTCCTAATTATTTGAAACAAATGTTAATAAGAAAAGGCTTATTTTGGGTTAAAGAAATCAGAAAATTGCTTAAAAATGCTAATATGAACTGGCAAACAGATTGTATATAGCCCGCATTGAGGATAGATGACACAAACATGCTTGTAAAAAATCTTCACCGAGTCAGAGTGAATATAAATTAAATATACGCGTTTTTCACAATGTTTTTATGACACGCGGTATTGCGCTTAAATGAGAGAATTTGTACTTCGCGAGATGACAACCGTCGGCATTTATTTCCAAAATTCAACTGATTTAATAATGACCTTAACTCTTTAACGTAAGCGTGATTGACGAAAAGCCAATGCACCCACAAAGAGTGACTGTTTGGTGCGGTTTATGGGCAGGCGGCATCACTGGACAGTTTTTTTTCCCAAAATGAGGCCGGCCAGGCAGTTACTGTGAATAGTGTTCGCTATCGTGAGATGATAATGAACTTTTTATGGCCGAATTGGAAGATATGGATATGCACGATATATGGTTTCAACAGGACGATGCCTCTTGTCACACAGCTAACGAAACAATGGCTTTTTTGAGCGAAAAATTTGATGGCCGAATAATCTCACGTCGCGGCGATGTCAATTGGCCGCCAAGATCATGTGATTTAACACCGTTGGACTTCTTTCTTTGAGGTTATTTGAAAGAAAAGGTGTACGTCGATAAGCCAGCAACAATTCAAGAGCTAAAGGATGAGATAATTCGGCACATTAACGGCATAGAGCCTCAATCATGCCTCAACGTCATGAAAAATTTGGACCATCGGGTGGAGATGTGCCGCCGAGGCCGCGGCGGCTATTTGGCCAATATTTTGTTTCACATTTAATTGAGCTATACCAGTATTATCATAATAAAGAGAAATGACAATAATTTTCTAAAAAAAATTGTATTTTATTTAAAATCCACACCGGCCCTTAAAACCTAACCACCCTTTAGTTTGAAGGTCACGGTCGCGTCTGTTTCTCTGATACCTTTGGTAGAGTTTTGTTTCGGCATAGCAGAGGAAAAGAAAGATAACTGCGGCCAGTCCAGAAATTCTTGGTCTTCTTGGTCCACTTCTGTTTGGGCGATATGTCGTAAGCTCTTCATACTTAGCTTTTGTAAATACGGTAAGCCTGGTATCTCTTCGTGGCCCGTTATATTGAGGAGTGTAGATGCTGCTGGTTCTGGAGATTTCCTCACGTAGTTCTTGAAATTTTTGTGTAAGGTATCGTTTACTTTTATCTCGTCGTTAAAAGTGATGAGAAATGTCCCGTTAATCGCGTGTTCGTTGATCGTAGCTGTTCCATCATTAATGGTAATGACGCCGTCATCGATGATCGTTAAAGGCTCGAGATGGCTGGGTCGAGTTGAACAGTGTGCAGTGCCTCCTGAGTGTAGTAGTTGTGCGCATGTTGTATAGGGCAGCTTTTTGCAGAACGTTGTTGTAAGAGCAGTACTGCAGTTTCCAAACGGCACTACCTGATTACCACAATTTGCTATTTTGTCGTCTTTAGCGAAGTAAGTTATAATGCCATTGTGTTGAACAGGGTGTAGGATTATTTTTTTACATACTATGTTAGGCTTAGGCTTTATGATAAAATGTAAGAAATGATTATTTAGTAAAAGTTTGATTTGAGCTACTTCCATTAAGTCAGTAATAGTGATATTTGTAGAGTGTTCATTGATAATGTTTTTTAAATCTTTGGAATCTAATATGGCGGGATTAACCATTCCAATTTTTGAAAGTGTAACTGATAACAATAGTGCTTCTAATTCTGAAAAAGTTATTCTGTTTCTTGAAAGTAATGCTTCGTACAATATTTCTGTGTTAATTTGTTTTATCTCCATGTCTTTAACTAAAAGGTTTACTACGCTGGTTAGTTTATTAACTTGATCCGGCATTTTTGTATTAATGGTTATTTGTCTATATTCTGATTCTACAAGTTCTTTCTGTGTAAATTTAAGCTTTTCAAAGTCGTCAAAGTCCGGAGTACCAGCTACAACTTTTAAAGCGGTACCTAATAGGTTAATACTCCTAGCATGTCTGTGGTGAATGTTTACTGTAGCTATTAGAGATTCTATGTGTCGTATGTCTGAATCTAGTATCTGTCTCATGTGTGATTGTGTGAATTGGCTTCTTAATTTCTCTGTATATTTTATTATTTCAGAGTATAACGTTAAATTAATAGAATGTTTTAAGTACTGGAAGTCCGTCCAAATGGTTACGTCCTCATCTATGATTGGTATGTAGTTTGCGTTAGTATAGTCGGTAAGTTTTGCTGTCGTCATAGTGGCTAGAAAGAGTGTAACCCAAATCCTAAGAAATAAGAAAATAGAGAGAAAGTTAGTGCTGTTTATCTTAAATTATCCTCCCTCGCTTTAATTAAGACAGTTGTCCTCAAGTCTGCATCGGCTTTATTTTCGGTGTATTTGTTTCCTTAACGTTTATTAGTTTTTACAAGGACTGTGTCACCTACTCGAAACTGTCTGTCATGTCTTATTTCGGTCACTCTGTTCAGCTGAAGTTGTGGTTCTTTGTGAACTCTATTTTGTATTTCGACCTCAGGTTCTGGCGAGGATGAGTGGATTATGTCAATTGGTCGTTTGTTCGTCACTGAGTGGATCGAGTTGTTGTATTCGGTAGTTGCTTGAAATTTCGCTTCAACAGTATCGATAATTTTTCTCTGAGCTACTAAGCATCACACAATGTCATTGTGGGTACTATGGAAACTTTCTACCTGTTCATTGGATATGCTATGAAGTGGTGGAGCATTTACATTTTATTGTTTCTGATTTTATAGATGGCTCGTTATCGCAATATATCGTCTTGGTATGACGGTAGAAATTGATAAGTTGTAGAATAGCTGATTGTATATCAATTATTGTTCTTGAAGCGATGGGTTGGACAATTGCAAAATTTTGAAAATTTATCTATACAAGTAAGGAAATACTTTTTATCGGTGAAGTACCATCAATGTGCAGCATTTCACCTACATAGGAGGGTTTGGGTGTCTCTCCAAGTATTTGTCTTTGTGGGTGGCGGTTGTACTTGGCTGTTTGACAAATTTTACAATTTGAAACATCCTCGATTGCTAATTTGGTCATTTTCGGGAAAAAGTAGTATTGTAAGATCTGTTTTACATTCTCTTGGGCCGCCCTGTGAGCTCTACTGTGTTCTGTAATAATTATTTCCTTCTGTTCATTCTTGTCGAAAATATCATTAACTATACGTTTTGTATACCGGAATATTGTTGTTGGAAATGTTTCTATTAATTTGTGTTGAATAAATGCTTGTATGGGTAATTTGCAGTGGATTGCATTAACAACGTCTTTTTTGACAACGTCACAAATTCTCTCAATGAACAAATTTCTATTTGAGAAATGTATTGTGTGTTGGATTTTTTCACCGAACAAAATAACTGTACGCTCAGAAGCTACTCTATCTTCTTCTATTTTTATTTGATTTCTGAAACAGTTAATTGGCTTATCTGTTGTTTCTATTCGCTATGTATTGTGGCCTTGTCCGACTGTGCATCATTCTCTAGGAATCGCTTCCACTTTATTGGGGCATGTTTTTATATAATACCACTGCTTGAGACGACAAATCTTAGATACTCTACACTTTCTTTAAAAAAGTGAGACTTTTTGCGCGAAAGTCTCATGTTGGCATCGTACAGTTTGTCTAAGACCCATGCGATATGCTTGACGTGGTTTTCCATGTTTTCAGACAAAATGATTACGTCATCAACGTAAACATAGCAAGATTTTCCTATTTGTTCTCTGAGCACATCGTCAATGGCTTTCTGGAAAATGCTGGCTGCATTTTTTAGGCCAAAGGGGAGCCTGCAGAACTCATACTTCCTACAGAAAAGGCTGCTTTTTCCTTGTCCTTTTCCGCAAGTAAGATCCGGTGAAATCCGGATTTTAGATCTAGGTTTGTGAAATATTTTGCTGTACCCAAATTTGATAGTATTAAAAGAATATTTGGAATGGGGTATTTATCGTCTATTGTTTTCAAATTTAATTCTCTGAAATCTATAACCCAACGTTTCTTTATATTTCCCTGTTCATCGGTACCTTTTTATCTACTACCCAAACAGGATTGTTGTATGGTGAACGGGATGGACGTATTATGCCATCTTTTAGCAAGTTCTGGGTTTCTGTATACACAAGTTCTGATACGTCCAATGGGTAAGGATATAATTTTGTTATAGGTTCCAATGATGTTCGGATAGTTCCAATGATGTTAGTGTTGTATGGGCAGAGAATGTTAATGGAATGAGAAGGTGCAAATTTTACTGTTAACTTTGTTTTAGTACAATTGAGATTTCAAAGATTTGTAGTAAGGGATTGTAGAACACCGACTTTATAGACACCACACAGAGTTTTGCCCACATAAAAATTGAAAACACCACACATCTTTCACCTCAATACACAACAAATTTCTCACCTCGATATTAAACCAATTAAATTTTTACTTTTTTCGTATTTTTGAAATAATAAGCGAATACGTAAAATTTATTACATAATTTTTTTTTCAATTACAATAAAAAAAAAACGAATTAAAAAACAAAAACTAATAAAAAAATATTTGCACCGGGAATTGATATCGAGTCTAACATGTGGCGAGGAAAAATAGGCGGTGCGTTTATTTCTTCGACTGCTGATTTTTTTACCATTTTGTTACTTTTGAAATGATAAGCGGATACATAAAATTTATTACACATTTTTTTACGATTACATTAAAAAAAAAACAAATTTAAAAACGAAAACGAAAAAAAAATTTTGCGCCGAGAATTGATGGCGAATCACGTGGGGCGGATAAATACGCAGTGCGTTAATTTCTGCGCCTGCGTTGTGAGCAAAAGATTTGTGATGTCTACGTAGATATGTATGCGCGCGACGCGAATAAGTTTTAATAAATTCTGAAAGTAATTCATGAAGTTTTTCATTACATACATACATAAATGAACGTATACTCTATATGTACATAAATGATGGTACATGACAATATACATAATATGTATGAACATGTCAATAGGAGGTATTTGCATGCAGAAAAAAAAAAACGGTTTAAGATAAATCAGCGCTTATTTTATATTGCATGCCAATTTATTGCTTATGTATTCGACAGCAATTACATACATATGTATGTATGTACATTTGTATATGTAAAACAATACTGCACAAGCGGAAGAACATCATCTTCCTTTCATACATATGTACATATGCATGTATGCCAAATAACCTTGACTTATTCCAGCAAGAAGAGTCCCGGTCACGTGACCGGTCACGTTACCGGGACGCGTGGTCTGAAAACGGTCACTAGCCCCGCCCCTTTGCAATCACTTTGTTAAAAGCGTTGGGAAAATCGTGCCAAAAATTTTGTGTACGTGTGATTTTTTATCCCTTTCATACATATGGATTCGTTTGCCAGTGCCAGTTTCATATAAACGTAGCGACGAACAAAATAACTTTTAGGCCAGCGCCGGCAGCACGGCGCGATAGCCTAGCGGCTAGCAATGTGGGCTTCCGATCCGAAATCCTTGGTTCGAATCACAAAAAAAATTTTTTTTTTTTATACATTTATTTCATTTTGTTTTATGATATGTTTATGAGCAGATTTTTTTCATGGTAGAAATACACTCGGTGTTTTGCCATTGCCTGCTGATGGGCGACCGCTATTAAAAAATGTTTTTATTAATTTTGCTTTCACCGAGATTCGAACTGACGTTCTCTGTGTGAATTCTGTATAGTAGTCACGCACCAACCCATTCGGCTACGGCGCTTGTTTACTTTAATTGATGCAAAAATGAGTAAAAGTATTTGAATGAACTTTGCTTACTGCTTACACATTTGCCAAAGGTTGACAATTTGATTCTCGGCCTACTTTGATATCAAAAAGAGAGAAAAGACATCTTTTTGACTTATTGCTTTGACAGCCACTTATCGTTTTCTTTTGTTCTATTTCTATTGATGCAAAAATGAGAAAAAATATATGAATAAAGTTTGCTTACTGCTTACACATTTGCCAAAGGGGACGGAGCATAAAAAAAAAGTCGATTTCCAAAGAAATACGAGTGCATATGTGTTTGTAACATATAAAAAAGTGTAATTGTGTTAGAGCTTCGGTCACGCAGGTTTTGCTGGGATGTATGTACACATGTCACAGCACATCACATTCTTACAAGAAATCAAATACACATACGCACTAGTGAACGAGTTTCTTCCTAACAAGTGCAAAAACAATTCTGCTCTATGTATGTATTATATATATACCAGTGCTGTCCAAAATGAAAAATGTGGGTGTATAAGTGAGAACGAGAGAATGGGAGAAGCCCAGTAGGAAATTTAAACCAAAATAAAATATTGGATTGGAGTAGAAAATTTGGAACGCTATGTAACTCCTTATATATATTTGGGTTTGTAAATCTATATTATATCTCTAATAAAATCTTTAATATGAATACTTTCGTGGCAGCTTCTTAATAAAAGTACATTCGATAAATGACTTGATGTTAAACTGTGGCGCTGCTTGGAGCAAATGAACTTTAAGTCCGAAAAAATTTTCTCACAAAAATATGTTGTGGGAAAAAGTGAAAGGCACTGATAAGATATTCTTTTCAATATTGGATATGATGATTCTTCTAAATTTTTGCAGAATTCAATATTATCTCCGTGTGGTGGAACGTTTTCGCTTTGCAAGATGATTAGCTCGGACTGAATTGCAAATTCATACTTACTTATATCGCATTTGAAGGGGTTTTCAAAGATGTCAAGAAATGGTTGACAACAGACAAAATCCTGAAATCTGTCTTCAAAATTGTTAAACAATTGTTCGAGAATTGCAATATGATCACTCGGCCTAACACCTTCATGTTTCGTAATAAAAAGCGAAGTTTTCGGAAAATGGGCATAATCGCCAGATTGAAGTTCCCTTAAAAGCAAAAATAGTTCTGTTTGGAATTGATGCACATTTTTCACAGCATCGTTTATTCCTGTTTCTTTTCCTTGAAGCTTTAAATTGAGTTTGTTCAAAAAAAAGGAGACATCATCTTCATTACAATTAATTTCAAGAAATTGCAAAACTTCTTCCCTCAACTCAAATAACCTGTTGAGACAATCACCACGACTAAGCCAACGAATGTCTGTATACATTTGTAGGTCATTATGCCGAGCAGAAGTTGTTTTTAAAAAATTTACAAATTTTCTGTGGGTGAGGGAATGGTGCCCTCCCCGTATTTCATTGATAATCTGTTCTGCACGTTTCATGACAGGATGACCGCTCAAAAATTTTGAAGCGAGTGCAACTTGATGAATAATGCAATGAAAATGTCTCCCAGAAATTCCATTTTTATTAAATTGGCCAATGAACCCTTCATTCTTGCCGGTCATAACGTTTGCCCCATCCGTGCATAATCCTACAAATTTGTTTGCATCGAAAACTGAAAAAACTTTTTGTTTACTACGTCGAACAAGATCTTTCCTGTAACATTCTCACAGAATGTTTCAAGAGAAAACATTGTTTCAGTTATTTCATAATTTATGTTAACTGTCCGAAGACATTTCGCCAGTTGACATAAATCATTAATATCGGTGGTTTCGTTTAAGCACAGAGAAAAAAATTGGCAATCATTAATTTTTTCCTTCACTGCAGACTGAATGTGTATTCCCAGTTCTTCAATCCGTCGGGCTACTGTTTGGCGTTATATGGGTATATTTTTTACTAGCTCTGTATCAAGATTCATTTTTTGTAAAATTTTTAGACAAATGTTTTTAACAAAAACACCATCTATAAAAGGCCGGCCTTGTTTAGCAATATATAAGCTGATCATGGAAGATAGCTCAGCTTTCATTTTTATATTTGATTGCTTAACAACTTCCTCATTTTCTACTTTAGCCAACCACCCTTTGAATTTTTCCAAAAAGTCTAACTTTTTTCTTCATATAATCCCTGACTAGCTTTTTTGTCTAAAATTTCTATATTTTTGTGGGAGGAATCGAAATGCCTTTTCATATTCCATCTATAGCCTCCTTTGAACGACTTGTAACATAAAAGGCATTGCAAGTCGCCAAACGCATTTTCTAGCATAAAAAAGTTCTTACAGGGCATTGTATTGCATACACTAAGCGTCGCGGACAAACTTGGTGTTTATTCGTTGCTGGTTTGCTAAGGACTGAACGATGGAGAGTAAGAATACGTGTGATTAATTGATGTATGGGATGGACAGCACTGATATATACCCACTTTAAGTCCTAGCATATATACCTACTTGCCTTCTAAACTTCCTACAAAATAATTGTATTCATATTATATGTTACTACATCCATGCAACTTAACTTTAGCACGATGCGCGGAAGGTTTTTAAAAAGTAAACCATCTTGCTTGGTGTTTCAATAATAATCTATCTCTCTTTATTCATCTTTTCTTATTTATAACTTATTTACTTACTACTACATTCATAACCCTAGCTTAATTCTTAATATGTGTGAAGCTTAGGATTCTATGTATATCTTAATTCTATGGAAAGCGGACCATAAGTGTTAGGTGACGGCCGCTTCCTTCATTAGCAAAGTGTCAATGACATATTTGACACTTTCGCTAATGGTACATAAGTGCTTCTATTAATTCTTTATTTATTGGGAATTAGTGTGTGGTATTAACTTATGGTTAATTGTTTACATACTGGGTAAGTAGTGTGTGATATGGGTGGCGTTAACTCCCCCTCTTCTAAATCGAAGCGTCCCGTCTTCGAATATAAAGCTGTTAAGTGGTTGATTTGATTTGACAACTTCAATAATATTTTTTCTTTTTCTTTTGATTTTTTCAATTGAATCTGAAAATTAATATAAATAATCAATTTATAGACAAAATATGTTGTTATTGTTATTAATACCAAAGCCGTAAATGACCACCAAATGGGGTTTCTTTTTATTTCCTGTTTTATTGGAGTAAGTATATTAAAATTGTCCAATTTCAGATCAATGTTTTTTGTTTCAATGTATTCTTTTACAAAAAATGGTTTAAATTTTCCGTCTTTTAAATGGTTTAAGATTTTTCCTGTTGGATTTTCATATTTTTTACTATCAATTGTTACATTATCCTGAAATGTTATCAAATAAACTCCATCTATTGTATGATTATTTACTGTATGAGTGCCTGATGCAATTATAGCACCATCTTTTACAATTTTTATTAGCTCATTTTTTTAATTTATTTTTGTACAATTAGCGTGTCTATTATTCAACATATCTGACAAACATGTATTATTTTCATTTATCATACAAAATGCATCATTTAATTCTTTTTTACAAAATTTTACTGAATAAAATTTATTTTCACATTTTATTATTTCATTTTTAATCCACAATTTTCCATCTTTTTGTGCTACAGCTATTGCCTTAAATAATTTACATACGTTTTTTACTTTTGGATACTTAATATAAATAACTATTAAATTGTTTTTTTGTGCAATTTTAAAGTTTGAAACATCCATAAGATCTGATATTGTTACATTAACTCTTTCTTCGCTAACTATTTCTTTTATTTCTGCCACATGCAAAATTAATGGATTCAATATTCCTACTTTTGACAATGTAATTGTTTCCACTGTATTTTCAAGTTCATTAATTATTAACTTATTTCTTTGTCTTAATATAGTTTTTTCATTAGAGCTACCTTGTAATGGTTTTAATGTTTGTGTTAATTCCGTAATTGTTTTAAATATTTGAGAATTTGTTGTAAACTGCTTATTATTATTTTCTATTAAATCATTTACTTTATTTGTTATTTGCATAAAATCATCATGATCAGGTGTACCGGTAATCCATTTCCAAACCGTCCCAAGTTCATTAATTCCCCTTTTTGATCTATTATTAATTTTTAATTTTCCTAACAATGTTTCTATCATTTGTATTTCAAAATTCATACTTGAGTCTTCAAGTAATATTATCTCCTCGTTGTTTCTATAGTTTTCTACAATGCTTTCAAATAATGATAGATTTGTTAAATGGTATATTGACCCATAACTTTCAAAAATCGCTGCATCTTTCTCCTCTACAAGTATATAGTTTTCTCTTGTATAATCAATTATGTCTGATGTGATTATGGTGATATATAACGTTATTAATGAAATTTGTATAAGTTTCCCCATTTTTCCTATAATACAATAAAATTAAACTTTAATATTGTCCTTATGAATTATTCTGTTTCTGCTTTGTATTTTAACCCTATTCCCTAAATCTTCTACTACTATTTGTCTTTTATATTTGGGTTTTAGTTTATTCCTTTCCCCATATAACTTTTCATATATAATCTCACCTCTATGATAATTCTTTTGAACCCGTTTTTTGTTGTGATGCTCCAACATTTTTTCCTGAGCATTTTTTAACATATCCCTCATATTTCCATATGCTTCCCTATTAAACAAAATATTACAAGGCTTTTTACCTGTAACCGAATGAATTGTCTTATTATACTGCTGAACTGCCCTCATAATTGACTCATAATCACTTATTAAACTATGTTCCTGCTTCAAACATCGAGATATTTCTATCAGTGTGGAGTGAACCCTCTCTATTTGTCCGTTGCTAGTACTGTGACGTGGTGCACAGTAGTAAATCTGTATGTTGAACCTTTCCATTAAAGACTTAAACTGTATCGTACTAAAACCTGGTTCGTTATCTCTAACTATACTTTTAACATCTGGAAACGTTTGTAAAAGTTCTAAAATTTTATCTTCTAAATTTATCTTATCCTCAATATATTTAATAACTAGATACTTCGAATAAGAATCCAAACACGTAATAAATTTTAATTTTTGAGCGAAAAAGATGTCTGTATGGAGTTGTTCTCCTTCTTTTTCTGGTATAGGTGCTTCACCTATAGGAATTAATTTCGGATGCCTTTCATATTTATTATTATTGCATATGTTGCAATTTTTTGCATGTTGCTTAAACTGTCTAACCATTAATGGCCAATAATATTCTTGTCTGATCTGAGCTAAGTTTTCCCTATAATTTCGGTGTGCCCTATTATGTGTTTGTTCAATAATTGCTCCCTGATCCTCCCTATTAGTGACATCATTAGCGAACAATTTAGTATATAAAAATTTCACTGTTGGAAATGCTTCTCTTAACACATTTTTTATTTCATAAATCACCTCAGGCGTGCAGTATATTCCCGTAACCACCTTTGGATTCATATATTCCTTCAAAACACTAACTATATTTTGCGGTATGTCATACTCAATTAAAAATCGTTTGTTATTTAAATTAGAAATGGTCTCTAAGACGGTTATTCTTGCTCCACCATTTATTAGAATCTGCTGTTTAAAGTGGTTCAGTGGCTTTTTTGTTTCATGAATCTGATATTCATCACTGCTTTCCGCAGAATGTTGAGTATTTGTTACCGAATCAATTGATTGATCCGATTCCTCAGAACTTGTTAAATTATTCAGTATCTGTCTTGACAATGCGTCAGCAACAACATTTGTTGCCCCTGGTTTATAAATTATTTTCGGTGAAAATTCCTCAATAAAGGATCTCCATCTTTTTATTTTAATATTCGGGTTTCTTTCAGAAACCGCAAATGACAAAGGTTGATGGTCAGTGTGAATTTCTAGATCACTCACACCGTAAAGATAATTCCTCAAAGTTTTCAATGCCCAGCCTATGGCATATAACTCCTTTTCATTGGTTGCATAATTCATTTCCGTGGAATTCAATGTTTTTGAAATAAATACAATGGGTTTTCCTTCCTGTGATAACACAGCACCCAAAGCTACATTTGACGCATCTGTAGTCAAAACAAACTTTTTATTATAATCAGGTTGCGTTAATTGCACCTGTTGAGACAATAAATTCTTTAATCTTTCACAAGCAGCTATTCCCTCTTGATCCAGATTAATCATCTTCTTTTTTGATAAATATTGGGAAATCCTTCCATTTTCCCCTTGCAAGTACACAGTCAATGGTTTTGATACAACCGCATAATTTTCTATGAATTTCCTATAATATCCCGTCAATCCCAAAAATCCTCGCAATTGACGTAATGTTCCTGGTATCGGGTAATTCTGTATGGCTTCGATCTTTTTTGGGTCTGTTTTAATAATATTCTTGGCTACCACATATCCTAAAAATTCTACTTCCTCTTGATAAAATTTTGATTTTTCAGACGATATTTTCATATATTATTTGCCCCCCTTAATATTTCAATTACTAAACTCAAATGCCTTTTATGTTCCTCCAAACTTTTTGAAAAAATTATTACGTCGTCAACATAAACGTGACAAAACTTCCCTATATATTTCCTTAACACGTTATCCATAGCTCGCTGAAAAATGCTTGGCGCATTCTTCAATCCAAACGGCATTCGTAAAAACTCATACTTTCCATTATTCACTGAGAATGCCGTCTTCTCTATATCGCTTTCCTTCATTAATATCTGGTAAAATCCAGACTCTAAATCAATTGTGGAAAAGTATTTTGACTTTCCCAAATTCGTAAGTATAATTTCGGGGTTTGGCATCGGGTACCTATCCGATATTGTTTTCTCATTAATTTTTTTGAAATCGATTATCAATCGTAACTTCGGACTTCCATCGTCATTTGTCCCTTTCTTTGGAACCACCCATACTGGAGAGTTGTATGGACTTTTACTTTCCCTAATTATTCCCTTTCGCAACAAATTTTGAATTTCATCATTAACAAAATTATTTACCGACATTGGGTAAGGATATTGCTTAGACCAAATTGGTCTTTCCTCAGTTGTTCGTATTTCTGCTTTTACATCCGACCCTTAAAAACTGACAAGAGCCTTCAGATAATATGTTATTTATACTATTTTCATTCTCAGAAGCATTTTTATTTTCATTCTGCACTAATTTCCCAGTAGTTACCTGGTACTTGGATAATTCTTCAGGAGTTAATTTTGCCGATTTTCTTTTACCTTTTTCCCTTCTTTTTTTTGTTTTTATTTTATTGTTTTCCGGTGTCTTATTTCCCGAAACAGCTTTCCATAAGCATTTATTATCTTTGTTGCCGGTATTCCCATCGGCGGGCGCCTTAAGACTTTCCTGTCCCAAGGGGTTTGAATAGTTTAAATCTTTTTTAATATTTTGAATTTCATTTTTTCCTTTTAATAGGCCGGTATTATCATCGGCAGGCGCCTTAAGACTATTTTGTCCCAAGGGGTTTAAATTATTTAAATCATATAGAAAATGTATTCTTTCTTTTTGATCATCTCCATAAACCAACATTCGACCCGGGATATCAATCCTGGCCCCGATTCTATCTAAGAAACTGATTCCAATTAAGAGATCGCTCTCTAAATTATCAATCTCGTAAAATCGCTCCTGAATCCCAAACAAGTTGATATTATGAAAATACTCTATGATGGTCGAACCATTAATGGTCCTTACCCTCTTCTTAATAGCTAAAACATTTTTGTTGTTGTATATTCCCGCCCGTATATAAGAACTTGTTGCCCCCGTATCTATCAATATTCTAAAGATTTGCCCAGTTTTTTTTATCTGATTTAATGATATAGGGCAAATCAGGATTTATTCTAAAAAATGGTTTTCATTTACATATATTATTTATCCTTTGCATCTTTTGCTGAGGCTGAGTGCCGACTTGAGTATTTTCGTTCGCCCTTTTGGGTATGCTATTTTGTTGGTAATTAGGTTGGAAATTACCCCTATTTCCTACTCGCGGTTGGCTTGATAGCCTAACCCTAGGTCTATTTAATAATTGCATCGACTCATCCACGTCCATTGGTTCTGGATGATTTTGCTTTGACTCATTTGTTGGGGTTATCCTTGTTGGATACCTTAAATTATTTTGAAAATTTTGAGTCCTTCGATTTCCCTGTGGAGGACTTCGTGAACCAATTGCTTGGTAATTTTTTGAAAATTGAAGAGCATATTGTGCTCGCATCTGATTTGAATAAAGCTCTTGCAAGAGCATTTGGAAGATCTTTTGGTGCCAATGTGAACAAAATTTGATCCAATGGGTGGTTAAGCCCAGTTATGAAAGTCCTTAGAGCTGCTTCCCTATTTTTCTTATTTAGTTCTTTGGTTATGGCAGAACCAGTGCCATGGGTCATTATTATTTTGTTGATTAACAACGTCAACTTCTTATTAACTTCATTATAGAACTCTACTAAAGTCCTAGAACCTTGTCTCAAGACACTCATCTCTTGCTCTATTATATGGCAAGGTCTCTTATCTGCATATGCAAAGTCCAATCGACTCAAAATGGCGTCGAAATTCAGGACAGTGCCATGGTTTGTCAAGATATCGTTAGCATCCTGCGTTATTTTATTTCGCAAGATTGTCAATGCGGCAAAGTATTTTTTACTCCCTCTAATATATAATGACATGGAGTTATTAGCGGCTTGACGCCAACTAACATAATTAGTAATTTTTCCTTTAAATTCAGGAAGGGACTTAATTACGTCTAAATTTTCCTCACACTGTATGGTTGAGTCAATACTTTCGACTGAATATTCAATCACATTGTTGGAAGAACCCAAATTCTGGAGCTGGCGCCTAACTTGCTCCAGTTTGCTATGCAATGAAGCGGTGCTGGCCGCTATCAGCCTGGACAGTACATCCATATTAACTGAATTGTTGTTGTTATTTGCTACTGACATCTTAGAGAATCTATTTATTAAGCTATCCAGTTTATTTTTTATTTACATATATTTTTCCTGGGCACTTTGTTGCACTGTGGTTATCCCTACACTTTTCACTATAATTCAATCTCTTATAACCTAAGCTAGAAGGACTATTTCCCATTAATAATAATTTATAAAGTTTCAAAACTTAATGTAGTTACCACTACCGAATTCAGGATCCTAGCTCTTTGTATCACCTGCTGCCTTCTTGCTGTTTTTGATTATAATTTTTGATATTATTCCAAAAATTTTGTTGTCATTATTGTTCTTTCTTTCTGCTCTTTGTATCACCAGAAGTTGTCCTATATATGAAGCCTTCTTGCCGTTGTTGACTATAATTTTGGATATTATTCCACAATTTTCTTCAGTTTGTTTAACTGTTCCCCTATTCAAAGGATACTTGTTTTTTATTTTTGTTTCGGCAACTAGAGATTTTTGTCTCTTTTTAAATGTTTCCGAAACTTATAATTTCTCAGTTTTGTTTCACTTTTCTTCTATTCAAAGGATACTTGTTTTTTATTTTTGTTTTGGCAACTAGAGATTTTTGTCTCTTTTTAAATGTTACCATAGGAGATTTTTTTAAAGTCTCCTGGCGTTTTGTTTCACTTTTCTCCTATTCAAAGGATACTTGTTTTTTATTTTTGTTTTGGCAACAAGAGATTTTTGTCTCTTTTTAAATGTTACCATAGGAGATTTTTTTAAAGTCTCCTGGCGTTTTGTTTCACTTTTCTCCTATTCAAAGCATACTTGTTTTTTATTTTTGTTTTGGCAACTAGAGATTTTTGTCTCTTTTTAAATGTTACCATAGGAGATTTTTTTAAAGTCTCCTGGCAGGATCGCCACTTAACTTTTGCACGAAGCGCGGAAGGTTTTTAAAAATTAAACCATCTTGCTTGGTGTATCAATAATAATCTCCCTCTCTTTATTCATCTTTTCTTATTTATAACTTATTTACTTACTACTACATTCATAACCCTAGCTTAATTCTTAATATGTGTGAAGCTTAGGATTCTATGTATATCTTAATTCTATGGAAAGCGTACCATAAGTGTTAGGTGACGGCCGCTTCCTTCATTAGCAAAGTGTCAATGACATATTTGACACTTTCGCTAAAGGTACATAAGTGCTTCTATTAATTCTTTATTTATTGGAAATTGGTGTGTGGCATTAACTTATGGTTAATTGTTTACATTATTGGTAAGTAGTGTGTGGTATGAGTGGCGTTAACTTGCACGTTCATACATTCATACATATATGCGCGAGCACAGCGCTCCCTTCTTGCTTCCGTGTACTTTTGTCTTTCACCAGTCGATATTCCTAATATTGTGCTTACAAAAACACAATACTTTGACTTTGATAGACGCAAAAGCAACAGCAAGCGCAACGCGATGGCCGCTTTGCCACCACACATTCTAAAATGTTTTAGAGCACAACAAAAACAGATACCTCACATGCGCATGTCGCCCAAAGCTAAAATCTAAGCCTAGCGACTACAAAAACAAAATACATTCGTACACGCAGTCGCAGCGGCCATGATTCTATCAGCGACGGCGCTGAACAATTTAAAACAAAAACAAAAAGTTCATTCATAAGTTCGAGCTCATATTTCAATTTCATTCATAAAACGAGCCGCCCATATGCCAATTTTCGCGACCATTCGGAAATAGTCAATATTGGAATATTTCGCGTGGAATTATTTGCCAATATTTGAAAAATCTTGAATTTTTGTCATGTGGAGTGGCCGCGGCTCCGTATGTATGTATGCACCCTTATATGTATGTAAATATGTCTTCTAACTGTTCGACAGCCGCGAGTTAATGCGACTTAGATTCCTTGAACAATTCCAGCGAGTCACACATTTCTGTCCGCAAAGCCGCATATATGTACCCTATGATCAAAACGTACCGGGAATGTTTAAATTAATCAAAACGGAGTTAAATTTAAGACAAATTTATATTATCTCCTTCAAAATATGACCCGTCAGTCCTCCAAACACCCCCGGCGGGCCGACATGGCCTTCAGCTCCTTCGTCGTATTCTCTTTGATCGGTGCTATGGCGCGTTATCATCATGCAAAATCCAAGAATTGTTTGCTCACATTTCCGGCCGTTTGCGACATACAGCATCTTTCAAAGGCTTCAAAACGGATAAATAATATTCTTTATTGAGTGTCTGGCCCGATGGAAGGTACTCATAGTGGACTACGCCTTGGCAATCGAAGAAAACAGTCAACATCACCTTCCCGGTACTTTTTGATCGTAGGGTATACATATCCCAACTTTTCAGTGACGGACAAGAAGACGGTCGCAGTTGTTGTTTTCTATAGGCATACAATCTCCGTTCCTTGTAAGTTTGTATGCATATTTATATACATCATGTATGTGTGTATGCGCGTTTGGCCTTCTGGATGGATATTAGAATATTTTCTCATCAATATGTGTATGTAAGTAGTTTAGATTTGACTGAAGAGATTAAATATATGGATGCATATTCATATGCATTGCCTTTATGGATGTTTTACATATAAATCAGTTCAAAAGCAGTAGATGCTTTCCATTTTAATTCAACCGGGCTATTCGGGTCATGTTCTTCGATTTCGATGTAACTTAAATATGTTGCTCTCTGGTCAAAATAATGAGACACGTATTTTTTTGTTCGCCCGAAAAAAATTTTTTTCAAGAAATTTTTTTTTTTAAATGCTCATAACTTAGTCAAAAATAAACCGATTTTAATAATTTTGGGTTCAAAATGATCTTCATTATTTACACGAGCGATTTCATGTAAAAACAGTTGCAAAAAGTAGTTGAAATTTTTTTATTTTGCAAAAAACAAAAAGTGCGAAACAGGTTTTTTTCTCAAAAACAGCTCATTTTAGCTACTGGGCATTCAGCTTAATTGAAATTTGAGGTGTCCTCTTGATTTGAAAAAAGTTATAAAAAAAAACAAATAAACTTTTTGAAATACTGAATTTCGAAAAAATTTCAATTTTTTTTCTTTTTTGCTAAATAAAAAATTTTCGACTACTTTTTTGCAATTGTTTCTACATGACGTCGCTTGTGTAAGTAATTACGATCATTTTGAACCCAGAATTATTAAAACCGGTTCATTTTTGACTTAGTTATGGGCATTTAAAAAAAAAAATTTTCTTATATAATTAAAAAAATCGAGTTTGAGCCGAAAAACAAAATTGCCGATAACTCTTGAAAAAAATTGTTTTCGGGCGAACAAAAAAATACGTGTCTCATTATTTTGACCAGAGAGCAACATATTTAAGTTACATCGAAATCGAAGAACATGACCCGAATAGCCCGGTTGAATTGAAATGGAAAGCATCAGTATAAATAATTTTATATAGAAAATAAATTTTTAAATAACAGGTATTAGAAAAACCTGAATACACTATTTTAAATCAATTGTAATTAAACCAAATACAAAAAATTAAATTCAGAGGGGTGTCAAAAAAAGAGAGTTCCATATCAGCTGAGTTCTTAACTTTGTTTCTTAATATTCCTAAAGCTTGATAATGTTTTGAACTGCCGTCATACTTTGTATGCGGTATGCGCGGCTTTCCTGCATGATACATAGGTTTCATTCTTTCCCTCAAGAGTCTCGTTGCATACGACGCCTATTCTTATTTCAGCATCCTTGTATGTCTCTACTTCGGGATTGGGGATTTTTACGCTATCTATAGTTTCTTGAATACTCCTTAGTTTTATTTCAAAACTCCGCTCCTTGGCAGCTAGTGCGCTTGTAACTGCACCCTCCACTATAGCTTTTCGTTGTTCAATAGTCATTGCCATTGTTAACTTTTTGTTTTTTCCTAATTTTCTCTGGTGTTCTGTTCTGTTAAGTTTCTTGAATTTAGTCTCCCATTCCTGTATTTCACTATCACTCATAACATTCAAGAGAAGACATGGGCATTCTATTTAGAATTCATTTTTTTGGAATATCCGCATTAGAAGAATCAGAATTTATTAATGTTTTGAACGGTGTAAATGACTACTGGGATAAGCTCGTGTTTCACTTTTAACATGCATATTAATATAGAGAATTACTCATTGAATAATTTAATTATTAAAGAATGCCAATATTGTACGTAATTTAACTGTGATATATCGACAGACGGTGTAAGCCAATGTGGAAAATTTATTGTATAGTTGATGGAAAAATCTTTGTATATTTAATTTTTTGAATTGCTTTGAAATATTATTTGTTATATCTTCTATATAAATACTACTGCTACTACTCCTCTAGGTATTTGCATTTTAATCGTTAAAACATATGTTAGCCATCGTTATGGTATGGTTGTGAAAACTTTGTAAATTGTGGTTATGCGTGTAAACATAAGATTAATGTATTGTTTGATAATATTGCTCGTTATGTGTTCGGGATCAAGACAAGAGACCACGTATCTAATTTTTCTGACAAAATCTACTCCACTCGAAAGTACCTGATTACCTCGCCTTCAGAATAATTGCCACGAAGTCAGTGAGATACCCAAAACTTCTCTCTGCAAGATACAAAACACCAACGGCAGAAAGTCAGTACTTGGTGCATGTGACTCGACTTTGGAATTCTCTTTCTCAAAACTTAGTATCTATAAGTAGCATGAATACTTAAAGACGCGAACTTCAGAGATATATTACCAGTAAGAGAAATAACTTTAATTTGAATCATAAGTAATTTATAAGTAATGTAAGCTGGATTTTTTTTTTTGTAACTTAAAATATCTTTGTAAATTTTACCGTGAATATGATAACCTATTATGACTATCTCTAAAATTATAAGGTATATCCTTGCTGTCTTAGGATCGAATCATTAAATAAATAAAATAAATATATCCAAATACTAATTTTTATCTTTTAAATTTTACCATTATTTATGCATCATAAAGGTATGCGTGTACATTTCATGACAACTTTGTTATTCTAAAACAAAGTTATTTATTATTGTACTATTACTATTTGCTTAATAAATGTAAAAATAAGTAAAGCAATTAACTACAAATGTCGAGGCTTCTTTGTTCTTACTTATGTACATAAGTTAATATCATATATCAAATATGGGAAAGCGTATAAAAATCTTTTTTGCATAATTACAGGGTGAGCCATATAGAGTTTGCCAATTTTTTTGAGAAGGGTAACACAAATGACATGTCAAATTAGTTCATAATTTACTTAAAGGTTTGACATTTACGAAATGGGACTATACGCTTGAACAAAATGTGCTTAAAAATTGGGTTGATCGAATGGCCTACTGTAAAGCCAGTCGTGGCAGTCATTTGAACGATATTATTTTTCATTCATAAATGACAATGTTCAATCTTCAAAATAAAAGAAAGTTTGAAAAAATATTGATAAGTTTTTTTTTATAGCCGATTCAAAAAGCAAATTTTACATCGCCCACCCTATAGTAGCAACACGAGTACATTTAAAAATTTTCTCAAATACACATGTAATAATAATACACAAGTAATAATAACAAGATTAATGTTGTACAAATTTAGGGTTATGTGACACATGTTCGATTTTTTAAGTTTTTCAATATCAAGAACTTTTTACAAAAGATAATTTTTATTACTAAAAAATTGTATCTAAACAATCGCCGATTGATTGGGTTCAAAAACTAACATCAACCTTGAAATAAATCGCATTGAATCCACTAACGCGAATCCACAGTAAAAATGGAGTTATAAAGCGCTTACAGGTATGTTCAATTTGTGTTGTAACGAAAAACGCCGTACCGACGAAGATCCCTTGTTATTCCTAAATTTCCTCACTTCATTATTTCCTCTCCTTCCCACCCCGAAATCCAGGGTGTTATGCGACACCGTGCCCATTGGATGGTTTGCATCCTACTATACTACTTAGACCACTGCGCTTGCCTTGTCGAGCAGATAGTCATACGAAAAAGATGAATTCAAATACTGACTCCATCGACCAAACTTCTACTGTAAGACTCGCACCTGGAAGTGTTGCAAGCGTGAATACTAATGAGGAAGAAGCTTTACTTCGCTCTCAGATAAACCTTGATGGTGGCAGTTCTGTGAGTAAGAAAGTGCATAGAGCTAAGCTAACCAAGGAGCGGATTAAAGCGAAAGCACGCTACAAGAATGCGGTCAAAATCTACGACCGGTTTAGTGGATCGATCAATCTGACGCAAGCTGAAGCGGAATGACTGGCATGGTCTAAAAAGGAAGTTTAAATGGACCGTGCGCATTTTGCAAATCGCGCTGGGTGTGCTGCATCAAACCCGGTGTACGCCAATAAGGTTAAGAAGACACTGACCGAAAAACGGCGGCGATCGACCGAGGCGAAGAATGGATGGCTACCACAGAAAGAAAGTGCAAACACGTTGCTGCAAAGCCAAACGTGAAGCACAGCAAAAAGGACGACGAAAAGCCGATAACGTCCAAAGCAGCGGCGGCGGCTAACGAGATTGCCAAAAACCACCTGACTGTGGCACTTATTGATTGTAGTAACCCGCTGAGGCAAATGTAGCAAAAGCAGTGGAAATAAAGCTGTTGGAAGCTCTCTTTACAAGAATGGACGCGGATCCGAACGCATCAGCGCCTACATTCGATGGGGCAAGATGGTTCAGCGGCGTCCAAATCATAAAATGAAAGGAGGACCCCTCTCTAACTTGGGTTAGGGAAGCTGTGAAAAAGCTTCAAACCCTATGGGAAGATGTTGCACTCGTGTACCGTCGATACCAAAGGCAAAGGTGTTAATACCACGCACGACAAGCCCGGAGCATGCACTGGGTCTGCTATAAATGCGGAGCAAAGATGTACCTACCGACGACTGCAAAGGTGTTGAAAGTGGCTAAATCAGCGATCGCAGATGGAAGCCAGAACTACATCCTCCAGATAAATAAAACGGGCATCTTGTACGAACGATTTGGGAAAATAGCGTGGGGCATTGGAAGCGTGTTCCTTCGTCTCCAAAAACGCAACCCAACGGATTAAAACGAAAACACGCCCAAAACTGGGGAGTTGCAGAAGAATCTCTTCATTCAAGACTTCCTCGAAACCTATCTTAACATCTTGGATGAGAAGGAGGGTGAGCTGGAGCAGGTATTCGTTCCCATGAAGGAACCAAAGCCTGATGCTGAAGGTCCTTCAAATTAACCTTCACAATAACAAGGAAGCCTCAGTTGAGCTCCTTGAAAATTAAGAGGGGGTCAAATACGACGTGGCTCTACTCAACGAACCATGGATCGGTTCGAGAAACTTGGTATCTGGACTGGACTCACCAAACTACAATATATACTTCCCGAACTCTACGAATAGGGTAAAAGCAGTAATAATTGTCAAGAAATCGTTGGATTTCAAGGCTGACATTATTATCGGTGCATATGATGGTTCCTAAATAAAGTGTTTACCTAAGTATTTTACAACCTCAAAATTGTAACTGTCAACAGTGACGTGGGTACCGATACGTGAGTGCGCCAACTGATTGTTTGACGGCAAAGGAAGTACCTGTTTTGTCCTCGTTCACCACCAGACCCATTCGCTTTGCCTCTTTATCCAGTTTGGAAAAGGCAGAACTAGCAGCGTGGTTCTTAAGGCCGGTGATATCAACACCATCGGCATACGCCATTAATTGTACGTATACAGATAAGTCCTTTTCGTACTGTCGAATGCAGCTTTGAAATCGACGAAAAGATGGTATGTGTCGATTCTCCTACTTTCCAAGATTTGGTGTATTGCGAAATTGGGTCGACGGTGGACTTTCCAGGTCTAAAGCCACACTGATAAAGTCCAATCAGTTGGTTGACAGTGGGCTTCAGCCTTTCACACAATACGCTCGCTAGAACCTTATAGGCGATATTTAGAAGACTTAGGGGGTAATTGGCACAGATTGCAGGATCGCCCTTCTTATGGATTGAGCAAAGCACACTTAAATTCCAATCGGCAAGCATGCTTTCATCCGACCATATTCTGCACAGGACCTGATGCATGCACCTTACCAGCTCCTCGCCGCCATGTTTGAATAGCTCAGCCGGTAGTCCGTCGGCGCCCGCGGCTTTGTTGTTTTTAAGCCGCGTAATCGCTATTCTCACCTCGGTAGCGGAACGACCATTCCGTCGTCGACCATTGGACTATCGGGATTTCCACATTCTCTGTGACATGCGCAGCTATCACTGTTTATTAGGTTCGAGAAGTGTTCCCTCCATAATTTCAGATTGCTTTGTATGCCAGTCAACAGTTCGCCGTCTTTGTTCTTACAGGAAAACGCCCCGGTCTTAAAACCTTCTGTAAGCCGCCGAACTTTCTGGTAGAATTTTCGGGCGTTGTTCCTGTTGGCCAGCATCTCAAGCTCCTCGCATTCACGTATTTCGGCCTCTCGTTTCTTCTTTCGGTGAGTACCTATTTAGCTTTATTTCACAAACTAACCTAGAGATATCAAACCGGGTTGAGGAACCAACATTTATTGGGCCCACCTCCAAAAATGTTCTGGACTTAACTTTCTTTACGAATAATTCTACGATTGCTGAAGGTTGGAGAGCATTAAAAACGTCAGATTTCTCCACCAGCAAAAAGCAAAGAAGAAAACCTTAAGAAATTCCAGAAACACAAACTGGGATCTGTTTCTTCTTCTTCTTAATTGGCGCGATAACCGCTTACGCGATTTTGGCCGAGTTTAACAAAGCGCGCCAGTCGTTTCTTTGTCGTGCTCACCGGCGCCAATTGGACACACCAAGTGAAGCCAAGTCCTTCTCCACCTGATCTTTCCAACGCAGAGGAGGCCGCCCTCTTCCTCTGCTACCACCAGCTGGTACCGCATCGAATACTTTCAAAGCCGGAGCGTTTGTATCCATTCGAACGACATGACCCAGCCAACGTAGCCGCTGGGTCTTTATTCGCTGCGCTATGTCTACGTCGTTGTAAGGCTCATACAGCTCATCGTTCCATCGTCTGCGATATTCGCCGTTGCCAACGTGCAAAGGTCCAAAAATCTTACGCAGAATCTTTCTCTCGAACACTCCAAGCGTCGCTTCATCGGATGTTGTTATCGGCCAAGCTTCTGCGCCATACGTTAGGACGGGCTTGATGAGAGTCTTGTAGAGTGTTAGTTTTGTTCTCTCATAACAATCTTCGAATCTTAAGGCTGTCTGTAGTGATTGCAGCATTTCGATGGTGAACATTCTTTGTGTAGGTAGATGTACGTTTTTTGCTGTACAGAGGCGGGTACGCAGTTTGGCTGCAACAAGGTAATGATCCGAGTCGATGTTGGGTCCTCGGATCGTACGTACATCTAATACACTAGAAGCATGGCTACCATCTATCACAGCATGATCGATCTGGTTCCGCGTTTTTCGATCAGAAGACAGCCAGATAACTTAATGTATCTTTTTATGCTGGAATCTGGTACTGCAGATCTGTTTAGGAAAGTGATATTGCAAAAACCATTGAGACCTTCCAAGTTCATCTCCTGTACTGAGTTGGAAGAGAATGTTAGAACGCGAACAAGGGCACTTAATAAAGCATATTATGTAGCATGCACTCCCCTACGCTTAAACCGCAGATCAAAGCCACCTTGGTGGAACATGGAGCTGGCGTCAAAAAGGCGCAGCGTAACAGAATTCTATAAACTGGCTCTAGGAGCCGATAAAGAATCCTGCTGGTAAGAGTGTAATGATCTACGACGACTATACAAGAAAAAGTTCGTAAAGCCAGGAGAGAGTTATCGAAAGACTTCTGTGGCAGTATAGAAAGCACTAACGAAGCGGCTAGGCTTAGGAAACTGTTATCGAAACAACCGACTATGGCCAGCTTAATACATAAATCCAACAGGGACTGGACTGATAGTTGTGAAGAATCACTACAAGGGGGGTAGGGCAGATCGCCTCCGCGTCGTGCACCCTGGGTAGCGCTAAATGATCTGCGGCCTCAACGGCCTCCTGAACGATGACGACCCCCCTTCGCTTTTTCGGATTTGGACAAATTCTTTTCACACTACTTTTTTCGACTTTTTCTGACCCCTGTGCTGGTAGTCGCGGCATTCTGGCTCCTGAGTATGCTGAGGTGAAACTCAGCAGAAATGGCTGATGGGCTAATGACGTGACTGCCCCCGTCCCGTTAAAACCCTGGCAGGCCTCGGAGTACGTTCCAAATCCGTAGCCATTGGGTTGGCGGTGTAGGTGCGGTTGAGACGACTCCCGTCTTTGTGTCCGGTCTGGCTCTGAACGCATGCCCCCTTAGAACATGCGTCAACCCTCGCATGGCCTCCCTGCTACGGCACAGACAACCATGGGACCATTTAAGGACGACTACACACTACGGGTTTGGATAGCGGGTTCGAGTGGGGACCCAACAACAACAACAACAATGAATAATAACAAAAACAGAAACACAACAACAACAAACAACAACACAACAAACAAAATATTAACCCTGCAGAAAGCTTCAGGGCGTAGCGAGAGTTCGGAACCGAACCCCAAAACCACCTCTCTCAGGACTGGAGGAGAGAAATCATCCCCCAAAAAACCTACGCCCCGGGGAGTAGTCTCTACTGGGGGTAAGGCGTCGGAATCGACATGCAGGGCAGTGACCAAGGGGGACACCGGGGGATAGTCGGAACCCATTTTCTCCCTAAATCCGGGGGTTAAAGGTGGGAAACCACCTTTTATAGGTAGCGGATCACTGACGGAACCGTTTGCGAATCCTAGAGCTGTGGCGCTGGATGAGGTAGCCAGCACCAGGAAAAGGACTTTCCCCTAGGTTTCCGGGGACTTCGGGGGTATCTCTTCGAGGACCCTCCGTTAGGCCTGAACGGCAGCCAGGCCAGAGTAAGCGGTCCTTCTCTGACCTTCGTATGGCTACCAGGATCCTGGAGCGCTACGGTGGCCAGAAGGACCCTCAGCTATCTGAGAAGCATTCTAAGACGCTCGAGTGGGTCAGGAAGGTGATCAGAGGAGCAGAGGAGGGCAGCGGAAAGGGAGTGGAAGCGAGTGCGCCACACCTGGGCTCGGGAGTAAAAAGGCAACGCTCCCTGGAGGAGGATGTCTCCTAAGAGAAGAGACCCAAGATTGGTGGTGGCCCACCGAAATCGTTTAACGAAGTCGCTAAACAGGCGGGCTCCATCATTCTTGAGGTGATGGACAGCGGTAGAGAAGACGGTGCTATCTCTAGGGAGGAGTGGAAGAGGGTAGCGTCCGCCATCTCCGCCGTACTCATGAAGGTAGTGAAGGAAAACCTTGGACCACCTGCAAGCTGTGAAAGTGCCGGATGGCACTAGGGTTCCTACAAGAGAATCGTCTGCGCTGACGAACGGTCAGCCTCAATGTATAGGGCGGCAGTAGCCTTGGTGGGGGAGGTATGGGAGGGAGCCAAGCTGAAGGTAGTGGACAGAAGGGATCTACCTGTGCGTCCGCGAGCACGTGTCTGGCTCCCAACCGAACCCTCTGCTTCGAAGGAGATGGAGGAAATCCTCCGCTACTGTAAGCCCAAACTTCCCACGCACAACTGGAGGGTGGTTAAGGTGGAGAAGACTGAGGGATCCTACCGGCTAGGGAAGTTCAAACATCAATGCACGAGGTGTGTCCATTTTTGATTATATTTTAAACGAGGACTTGTTTATATGTAACAGGGGTAAGGACCCCACTTTTATTACCGCAGCCAGAGAAGAGGTGCTTGACCTTACTCTGGCTTCTTCTTCACTGATAAACTGAATCTCTGATTGGAGGGTGCTAAACACTAACTCCTTCTCGGACCATAGGTATATTCAGTTCTCTCTCACTCAAACTCGTCCAATAAGATCCCCCTACAGGAACCTGAGGAGGACGGACTGGGATGCATATTATAGAAATTTGCTGAGCTTACTCCCCACAGCACCGGGAGGAAATCTAGATCTATCGGAAGAAGCGATCGACGAACTGGTGGAAACTTTCACCTCAGCTTGCAACAAGGCCTTGGAAACCTCTTGTCCAATAACAGCTTTTTCCAGGAAGGAAAACCCGCCCTGGTGGCCAACGGAGCTATCTGAGCTTAGGGCCTCATGCAGACGCCTCTTTAACAGGGCTAAAAGAATAAGGTCTCCCTCTGGATGGGAACTGTATAAAGCAGGGCTAGGAATATACAAGTCCGAAATTAGAAAGGCTAAGAAGGACTCTTGGAGGAGCTTCCGCGAGAACGTAGAGGGCTGCCATGAGTCCTCCAGGTTTAGACGACTACTCACGAAGAGTTCCGCTCCCTTGGGGTACTTAAGAGACGAATCGGGGCGTTGGGCGAGGAGTCACTGAAGCTACTTCTCGACGTCCATTTTCCGATGAGCCCAGCACCTAGAAGCACCGGCCTGGATAGCATTTCAACTTGCATTCCGGACCGGGGCTGGTTGCTGGATAAGCGTCGCCTGGATTGCGCCATTGACTCCTTTAGGCCTTTCAAGTCTCCTGGTCCTGATGGCATCATTCCTGCCCAACTGCAAAAATCTGTGGAGGTATCATGCCGTTGGTTGAGCCCCATCTATGCGAGCTGCGTAGCCAGGGGCTATATACCAAGATCATGGAGGGCCGTGAGGGTTGTCTTTATACCCAAGGCAGGCAAGAGCTCGCACGTCTCCCCTAAGGACTTTAGGCCAATTAGTCTCTCATCTTTCTTACTGAAAACCCTTGAGAGACTGATTGACCTGCACATAAGAAGCGAAATTCCTCGGGGTCGGCTGTTGCATACTCAACATGCTTATTGCAAGGGTAGATCGGTGGAATCTGCCCTACATACAATCGTGGAAGAAATTGAAGAGTCTCCTTTTCAGAAGGAGTTTGCGGTAGGCGCCTTCCTCGACATTGAGGGGGCTTTTAACAACGTCCTCCCGGAGGCAATTACCAGGTCTCTAGGTAAACTAGGGGTCGGAACCGACCTTATAAGATTTATCCACAAAATGCTTAGCGACAGAACTGTCACGGCGGAGTGGAGCGGTATCTCCATCCACCGGCAGGTGAGTAGAGGCACTCCGCAAGGTGCGGTTCTCTCACCATTCCTCTGGGTTGTTGTTCTAAATGATCTGTTGGAGGAGCTGGTGAAGGGGGGCTGCAGTGTAATTGCCTACGCGGATGACTTGGCACTAATTGTTAGAGGAAAAATTTTGGATACTCTGTACAACTGGATGCAGGGATATCTGCATGCAGTTGTTACATGGGCAACGGATTGTGGTCTGTCGGTGAATCCTCCTAAGACAAAGCTCGTTCTATTTACGAGGAAATATAAAATACCCAGAGCTCAACTTCCCTCACAAGGGGGCGCTCCTCTGATGCTTTCTGACAAGGTGAAGTACCTAGGTATTATCCTTGACAGCAAGCTTACTTGGAAGCCCAGTATTGGGGAAAGGGTGAGGAAGGCAACAATCGCCGTGCATGGGTGCAAGGGCGCAATTGGCAAAAGATGGGGCCTCTCGCCTCAAGTTGTTTTCTGGCTATATAACACTATTGTAAAGCCTGTCTTGTTATATGGAGTCATAGTCTGCTGGAACTCACTAGAGAAGACGACATTGGTGAAGAAGCTGGAGAGAGCTCAAAGGTCGGCACTCATTGGAATCAGTGGGGCGCTTCGAACGATTCCTACTCTGGCGCTCAACGCAATGTTAAATGTGGTACCCGTAGATATCGCAGGGAGAATTGCCGCTACACGTACCGCAATCAGACTCAGGGGCTGGAGCTATAAGCTCAACCTCACTCATGGGCACTCAAGCATCCTTAGAAACTTTGAGTTCGTCGTTTAGTCCGACCGGAACATTCTCCACTCGCATCCCGTCAAGGGAAGGGTGGACGGAGGGCGACACCTGGGGGTAGGGCCTGGTGAATTTGTTCACGGATGGATCGAAGTTGCAAGGAAAGGTTGGCGGAGGAGTCTTTTGCGAAGGGCTCCCCATCAGACTAAAATTCAGGTTACCGGACCACTGCAGTGTGTTCCAGGCAGAGGTAGCCGCAATCAAGGCGGCAGCTGATTGGCTGCTCAAATGCGTACTAACAGTCAAGAAAGTAAATATTTGCTCCGAGAGCCAAGCGGCAATAAGGGCCCTCGGGTCTATGACGGTGCATTCGGAATTGGTCAAGGAATGCTTGACCTCACTTTCGACTGCGTCCGAATTCTTTGACATCAGCCTCAGCTGGGTTCCCGGTCACAGCGACATTGCGGGAAACTGTGAGGCGGATGAGCTGGCCAGACAAGGGACAGGTGAGGTGATTTCCCCGCGGAGGGAGAAAATTGGGATCCCCCTGACTACCTGCGGTCTGCTCCTGAGAAAGATGGGCATCGCGCCAGCTCAGCGAGCGCTGGGCAAATACACAAACGTGTAAAGTCGCGAAATCCTTCTGGCCACGTGTGGACCGAAGGCGCTCGGGCGAGCTTCTGAGGCTGACAAAATATCAGCTCTCCAATCTAGTGGGTTCTCTCACAGGACACAATGCGCGAGGAATGCATGCTGTGAGACTTGGAATCACCTCGAGTCCTTTTTGCGCTGGATTTATGGAGGATGAGGTGGAATCATCTCAGCCCCTTCTCCTTAGCGGCCCTGATCTGGCGCGGCTAAGATCCAGGAACCTTGGCTCTTACTTCTTTGCCACGCCTGCTGATATAGCTGGCGCTGACATTAAAAATCTGATGAGTTTCATCAGCAGCACAAAGCGGTCGACGCAAACGTAGTCATCGTTCATAATCCGCACGCTCCTAACCACTCCATCTCCACCTCTCCCCTCCCTCTCCCTGCACCTCATCGGTCCTTCCCTTCACCGCACTTCCTTGACAATGGTATCACAAAGGACGAATCCTTCTTCGTCCAAGTGTGCTCACTCCCTGGGCAACCATACCAACCTAACCTAACCTAACTGCAAGATTTAGTCAGTACCCATTTTCCAGAATGCATAGACTACTAATGTCAGGCGCTTTTAAGAAATAAAGTAGTAAGCATCCCAAAAGACGTTATTACAACTCAAAAAATAGAGTGGGCAATAAGCATTTTTGACCCGTTTTAGCCACCGGGCTTAGACGGAATTTTTCCAGCCATGCTCCAAAAGATGGGCAACCTGCCGGTACCATGGCTAAAAGCGATATACACAGGATGCCTGAGGTTTAACCAACTGCCAGTACTCTGGAGAGAAGCAAGAGTTGTGTTCATACCGAAAGCAGGTTAAAGCAACCCCATACTCTCAAAGGAATATAAGTCAATCAGCTTGACGTCATTCCTCCTGAAAACGCTTGAGAAAATTCTCCACGTCCACTTTAGAGAAAATAGGATGTCAGACTTTATGTCTGACAGGCAAATATGTAGTAACAGGCAAATACTTAGATATCATGAGCGAAATAATGAATAATATACTAGCAACAATGTATCAATGGGCAACTCAGACAGGCTTGGGGAAAAACGTCGATAAACCGGATATTATACTTTTTACTAGAAGGTACAAGATCCCGAATTGGCACCCCCAGATCTACCGCAAGACTTAACGCAACAGGTGAATTTACCTGTAAAATATTCAGACATAGCTCAATAGGTATGAGGACCGATATGGACTATACGACTCCGAAATACAATTGTCTGAAAACCCGTACAACAATAGAAGAAGAGGGGTGGGAAAGAGGTATGAAACCTAGTCCCAAACGCTTAATATATTTACTCGCGGCTCGAAAATGATGGACAGAGTAGGTGCAGGGATTTATTGCGCAGAGCTGGACATCAGGCGGTCAATTAAACTCCCTGACCATTGCAGTATTTTTCAAGCAGAAGTATTCGCCGTAGGTATGGCTGCAAAAATAGCACTAGGAAGGAAATCGAGCAACTGCAACATAAATATATACATTGACAGTCAAGCGGCAATAAAGAGAATAAACTCATATAAAATTTCATTTAAAAACATTCTTAGGACCAGGGAAGCCATAGAGAGACAAGATGCATACAGACGGTAACACATCTATTGGGTACCCGGATAAAAGGGCATTGCAGGAACCGAAATTGTAGATGCGATTGCCAAAAGCGTTGCGTGCATACAATTCGAACAAGAAAACAATATATTGAATCCTTTAAATACGGTATACAATGACATTGCTGCGGACATGAAAACACGGATCGACAGAAGGTGGAATAATCTAGCCACTTGTACAACCGCAAAAATCATGTGGACACAGAATGCAGATAAATACGCCATATTCGTACTAGCCCTGTCTAGAAAATAAAGCAGAACACAATTTGTTAGCGGCACACGCATACAAAATGGGAAATACAAACAATGATAGCTGCAGATTTTGCAATGAACTGGAATAGAGGGAAACTCTTGAACACCTTCTATGTTCTTGCCCTGCATTAGCTAGAACCCGAATGAAATGTTAAGGAGCTCTACAATACGGAAGCTTAGAATGTCTCTCGGGGTAGAGCTTCAGAGCTTACTTAGATTCGCAAAAGACGCAGACGTATTACAAGAAGCCTACTACAGGGAACCGTAAGGATCAAGTTTTCCTTGTCATGTAGGTCTCCTTGCCGCGGCGATGAGGCTTAAGTGGTGATTTAACCCCATGTTATGGAGATTAACTTACTCCGAGGGCAGCTCCATATAGGAATTAGGTATCCACCCATTCGCGGAACGGCGGAATTGGTGGCCACCCAAGTACTATGTGGAGAGTACCGTACCGACAACTACACAGCCCTATGACTGGAACTGACACCCAGGGTTCCGGAGGAAGCGTATTGCTAGTGGGGAAACATGGCACATTGGCTATGCCAATGGAGAGCCCAGTGAGTGTGGGCGATACACCGTCATCGAAACGATCCGAAGCAACTGAACAAAATGTGGAGGATGTGGAGATAGCGGACATTCTCTCAGTAGACTCAGATGAATCTCTGGTACCGAGTAAGTCTTTGACAACGGTCAAACCTGGTGCGAGTCCGGTAAGTACCGGTAAAGAGACTGAAGTTATTGGAGATTCGAACGGAGGTGTTGGTTTATCCGCAAGGCAGATCAAACGAAGACAGAGAAGGCGAAGAAAGCCGAAACATCAGTTAAGGTAGGAACTCAAGCTCCCTCAACTTCGACACCTGTAATGGAAATGGGAAAGCGTGGAAGAACAGAGGATTCCTCTGTAACGTTGCCCTTTTCCAGAAACGATGCGGGGCTTGTGCGAACGACCGAGAAGAGGAGAAAGGCAAAGAAGAGGAAAGTCGAGAGACGGAATTCGGAAATGCCTGCATCTTCGACCCAATCCAAGGCAGACAAACCAAGGGACCTCAAATGTCGAATGACACTTTTCCGTCGACGTCTGCCGAATCATTCGCGATAATGGAAGCAAAGGCAATGACGGTGGAGATACAGACCGACAAACAAGACGGCCTACTGTCCAAAGGGCAACAAGACTTTCTTGACAGCTATCGATGAGTCGAAAGACGCGCCGACTTTCGCGGGTAAAAAGGTGGTGGACGGCATCGTAAAGGTGCACTGTTCCAATGCGTTTTCCCGAGAATGGCTGGAAAAAAGAGATAGCAAAAATTCCAGCCTGCGAAAACAACCAGTTCATTCTTGTTGAGAGTAGCCAAGAAAAGCTGGCACGAGCGAGCGCCTGGATTCCTGGTCCTTCCTGTAGTTCAGCAGAACTCTTCACACGCGTCCGAGTTCAAAACAAAGATCTTGACACGACTCTCTGGAGAGTATACTCGTGCACCAGGCAGAAATCCGCTACCACTTCGGAGGCGGGCTCCCACCTGGTACTGGGTATCGATCTTGGGTCTCTCGAGGTGCTGACCTACATCTGTGGCGAATTCATTTCCGTGCCCAGGATAAGGTGGAGGACAAAGCGTAAATATACTCAGTCTCATGACTGAAGTAATATTTACGCAGATAAATCTGCAGCATAGCAAAGCGTACACGGCAGTTGGTTTAAACAGCTGACACACGTTACGTGTTTTGTTTCACTGTCAAACATCTTCAGTTTGGTCTATAATTTAACCGTGACTCGTCTTACAAACGAACAACGCTTGCAAATCATTGAATTTTATTAAAAAAATGCGTGTTGTGTTAAGAAAGTTTAAAGTTGAAAAATTGTGTTCAGCGACGAAGCTCATTTTTGGAGCAATGAGTACGTAAATAAGCAGAATTGCCGATTTTGGAGTGAAGATCAGCCAGAAGAATTGCAACAGCTACCAATGTATTCAGAAAAGGTCACAGTTTTGTGCGTTTTATGGGCTGGAGGTATCATTTGGCCGTACTTCTTCAAAGATGCTGCGAATCGTAACGTAACTGTGAATGGTGAGCGCTACCGTGAAATGATATCCAATTTTTTTTGCCCAAAATACAATAGCTTGACTTGCATGACATGTGCTTTCAGCAAGACGGTGCCACATGCCACACAGCACGCGTAACAATGGACTCGTTGAGAGGCGAGTTCGGTGAACATTTTATTTCACGTTCGGGGCCTGTCAATTGGCCACCCAGGTCGTGGGATATAACGCCTTTAGGCGGGGCTGCTTCAATTAACTCAAAGGAAGACAACATTAAAGCATTTATAAGTGAGGTACCGGCCGAAACATTGGAAAGAGTATGCGAAAATTCGACTAAACGGATGGACCATTTGAAGCGCAGTCGCGGCCAACATTTGCATGAAATAATCTTCAAACGTCAAATTATATGGATTGTACTATCGATTTAAATAAAAATTTCATGCATTTTTCTGAATTTTACGTGTGTTTTTTTAAAAACTTTTCTATAGCTCTTAAAAAATCGCCCTTCACAAAACCAAGAACCATGGGTAAGGCACAAGCGTATCTGTGGTCTAGGTGCTATGTCATGGGGACAAATACTTCATTGCCGAGGTTGATCGAACACACTATGTTAAAAGAGCTACGCTCTGGAGATATCGTTGTTGCAAAAATAAAGTACTGGAAGAGTGGGAACAGTGTCGGACCTATCATAGTTGCGGCCTACCTAACCTTCGATTCTTTACAGCCACCTTCTTCGAGGGAGCTAACAGAAGAAGTCAAGTATGCAGAATCCAATAATCTGGGGTTAATAGTGGGATGTGATGCAAATTCACAGAACATTGTATAGGGAAGCAGCAAATACAACTCCAGAGGTCTCAAGTTACTGGATTTTATCCTGTCATCCGATTTGGTTATTCAATACACTGGTAACAAACCAACTTTTGTAACCAAAAGGAGAGAAGATGTGATTAATTTAACACTAACCAATAGGTCAGTTGGAAATAAAATCAACCGATAGTGAGTTTTGTAAGAGGACTCTCTCTCTGATCATCGTCTTATCGAATTCCGACTGGGAATTGATAAAATATCAATATTCGTGTAGGAGTCCTCGAAATGTGGACTGGGACAGGTATGGTGAGCTTGTAATAGAGCGATTACCAAGCTTTAAAAAACTCAAATCAATAGAAGTGATTGAAGATGCTACTGAGAGATTAGAAGGTATTTTAATCAAATGCTATGAGGAACTGTGACCACTCAAGCAAAGTAGACAGGGGAAGGCGGTTCCTTGGTGGAACCCTGAACTGTCGAAGCTTCGTGTACGGCCCAGAAAACTTCTTAGTAAGGCCTTAAAGACCCAAGCAGAAGAGTACTGGGCTTATCATCGACCTACACAGACAGAATTTAAGAAAAAAGTACGGAAAGCCAGACTTGAATCCTATAGAAATTTCTGCAATAACGTCGAAGAAATGAGGGAAACAGCGAGACTTTGTACGGTCCTTCATCTAGACCGCTCGGTAAGGCTGGACTCCATTCGAAAGCCTGATGGCTCATACACCATTTCCAAATCGGAAACGTTTAATGTTCTACTCGAAACCCATTTTCCGGGTAGTAGAACTCTCTCTGAAGTAGAGAGTGGCATAAGCAATAACGGTAGCAACGGTGGAACCTCTAGGTACAGTTGGTGTATTGCTAGTCGGATAGTGACAAAAGAATCGATAAGGTTTTCCTTGTCTTCCTTTGAGAACTTTAAGTCCCCTGGACCTGACGGAATATATCCAACAATGTTTAAAAAAAGGAGGAGACAGGCTGATTGAGACCCAGAAAAGAATCTTCGCAGCCTGTCTTGCAATGGCAACGCGTAAGAGTAGTATTTATTCCGAAACCAGGAAAAGATGACTTTTCACTAGCAAGAAGTTTTAGACCAATCAGTTTAACATCGTTCGTGTTGAAAAGTCTAGACTGAGTGGTGGGAAAACATATTCGAGTGGGTGTATTGCCGAGAAATCTTAGTAGAAATCAACACGATTACCAGAGTAGAAAATCATGTGAATCAGCCTTACACAATCTTGTTCTCAAGATTGAAGCCGGGCTGGAAGCTGACGAATTCACAATGGGCGTGTTCGTGGACGTTGAGGGGGACATTGATAATGCTACTTTCGGCTCAATATGTTATTCTACCGAACGACCCGGAGTTAATCAAACCATTGTTAATTTGATATATTCCATGCTCTCTGAGAGGCTGTTAACCGCTCGTGCGAACACTGACGAACTAATCACCGTCAGGGCCAAGCAAGGAAGTCTCCAAGTGGGCTTTTTTCTCCGCAGTAGTGGGGCTTGGTCGAATGGTGCGGACGATGTCTGTGAGCTTACATCGGATAAATCCTTAAGGAGGCTTTGCACGAAAATGCAGAGGATTCTTGACAAAATCGATGACTGGTGAATGAGACAAGGTCCTTCCAGTAATCGGAACAAAACAACCATAGTCTTGTTTACGGGAAAACGAAAATTTGATGGACTCAGTCTTCCGACACTGAAAGGTGTTGGTCTTTCCGATGAAGTTAAATACCTAAGAGTAATCTTGGATCCCCTTGGATCTTTAGAACAACAGGAAGCAATAAAAGCAATATGCAGACTCCATAGATATGGTTTCTGGCACGAAGACGGAACTTCGGGACACAGAGAAATCTTTAAGTTGCTCTCTGAGCAGTATCCACTGTTTTTGGCACCTAAAGACGACCTGATACCCACAGTTTCATTTGGAAGGAGCAATCCAGAATGCTCACGCAATGGAGCAATCCAGAATGCATGTAGGGAGGTTTGACGGATATATTCTTTACCGATGGGTGCAAGAACGATATAAGGTCTCGAGCCGGATACTGCTTAAACGATAGTGATAAGTATCTCTGTGCTATGGGGGAATGGCAAATCTTTCCAAACGGAAATTTTTGCCATCCTGAAAGTAGCCGAATGGATAATTAGAGGAGATGGAGCGGAAAATAGGTTGGAGTGTTTAGTGACAGTCAGGCTACACTGAAAGCCCTGGAGAACGCGGAGCAAACCTTGAAGGTTGCGCAAGAATCTAAGAAGGAGCTTACTTCTGTCGCAAGACAGAACAGGCTTGTACTTATATGGGTTCCAAGACACTCCGGCTTTCAAGGAACCGAGATTGTCGATGAATTGGCCTAACGTGGATCAGCGGGTCCCCCGCAAGGGCCAGAGCCAACAAGCGGAATCAGTTCCACAGGAATCATGAATTGGATCAGCGATTACGTAGGCAATCTGCATAAAAAGCTATCGTCCGGTCTAGAACGCTGCAGAACTGCAAAGTGTTTTCTGACAAGTCCGAACAGAAAACTGTCAAACTTTCTACTAAAACTTGGAAGCAAAGACGTTCGGTTGATGGTCGGTATCGTTACAGGACACAACCCATGGGTCAGCATATGACCACCATTGGAATCATTGAGGGCTACGAGTTTTGGGTTCAGATGGTGTGAGAATGAGTAATATTCGTTCTCTAAAACTAAGGTGTATTTACAGATTTGCCAAAGAATCTGAAAAATTCTCACAGGACTTACTATCTCTATCTCTGCCTCTATTCTTTGCTATCTTTTTCTCTGATACTTTTCTTCTTCCCTCCTTGACTCTCTACCCTCTTTCCAGAAACTTCCTGATCTTCGTTAAAATTTAAAGCCTCTATTTCGAAGCCTTATACGAGGGGACTACCAGCGAAAAAATGCCAACACAATGTCGAAATTGTCAAATGTTCGGCCATGGAGAGCACTATTAAACAAAATTGTGCAAATTGCGCCGGTAAACATAAAACCACAGACTGTACAATCACAGATAAAGTGGGCTGCGCTAACGGCAATAGGAGGCACAAGTCTACTGATTCGACTTGCCCAAATCAGTCTGCATATATGAAAATCAAACAAAAGATCCACAAGATTTCACCAGTGCATACTCCGGCACAATTTAATTAGCAGTTCAACTATGAACAGTTTCCGAAGCTAAACGCGCAAAGATTACAGCTCAGCCAATGGCTGCCGACTCCCACAACAACTACGCAGGGCTAGGGCTCTGGAAATAATGCGGCTGCTGATAGCATGTCAAATGATTGTTTGTTCACTTATGAAGAAATCAGTCAACTGTCGCTCGATATTATTTTTAAGCTTAAAGCATGTACCAGTAAAGACCAACAATTTAATGTTATAACTCAACTAGCTATTAAATGTTTGTACTCAAGTAATAAGTGAGGTCTGAATTGTCTATAATTTTTTGGAACTGTAGAAGTATCCGTAATAAGTATTATGAGTTTTTCGAGTTTCTATATCAAAACCACATCGACATTTCTTAGCTCAGCGAAACATGGCTCGAAAGCGAAAACAAATCATTTCACACTATTCGGTCATACGTAGGGATCGACTTATTTCAGCTGGAGGTGGGGTTACCATTTTAGTCAGGAAAACAATTAATTACACTGCCCGGCAAATTTCAATTTTTCTGATGCGAATAAGATGTGACCTAGTGTTCCCGAAGGGAATTTTCGCGCTGAGCACGAATCCGAGCTCAAAAATTTTCCATCACGTCAGGTTTTCAAAAAAAAGGGGGTTGAAACCCCTAAAAATAGTGTATTTGGCCATTTTTCAAAAATTGTAGAGCAGAACCCTGACGTGCTACGATCTTCGTTATTGTCAGTAATTGAAGGTTGAACTTTGCTCTTTGAAATAAGCCCAAACCCAAATTGTTCGCATGCACCCTTAGAGTAGGGGATGTACTTATGTCTACGGGGGTAGGGAAAAAATGAACATAGGAACTTAGGATTTGAAAATTTGAATTTGATTTTTTTTATTTCTTTTTAAATGGAATGTTTGACTTCAGATTTGTAATCAGCGACACTAAATACCTTCGGAACACTGCACTTTTCATTATATCTTATCTTGGGTGTAGATAAGTTCCTATGTTCATTTTTTTCTCTACCCCCGTAGACATAAGTACACCCCCTACTCTAAGGGTGCATGCGAACAATTTGGGTTTGGGCTTATTTCAAAGAACAAAGTTCAACCTTCAATTACTGACAATAACGAAGATCGTAGCACGTTAGGGTTCTGCTCCACAATTTTTGAAAAATGGCCAAATACGATATTTTTAGGGGTTTCAACCCCCTTCTTCTCGAAAACCTGACGTGATGGAAAATGTTTGAACTCGGATTCGTGCTTAGCGCGAAAATTCCCTTCGGGATCACTGGGTCCCATCTTATTCGTAAAACCGATGCAGGGCAGTGTTATTATGAAATAGAAAATATCAAAATTAAAGTAATTGAAAACGTAGAAATTGAGATTTTTGGTAAAAAAATAGCAAAGTTAAGATTTTTAGTGTATGCTACCCGGAAGGATCAGCACCAAGTGATCTGCGTACATTTTATAAAAAAGATTAAAGACGTCTTTTTATGTTAAAGAAAGTGTAGTATACTGTGGTGATTTCAATAGTAAACATCGTGAATGGGGTTGTGTTAGAGCAAATGCTTGGGGAAATATACTCAAAGAATTCATTACATTTTTTTCCAATTACCATTTCTTATTCAGATAATCCTATCTACAATCCATCTGCGACAAGATCTTCACCGTCAAATCTAGATATTGTATTAACTAATATTCCAACTTATATATCTAAGCGTATTATTAATGAATTGAAATTCTGAATATTTATTTAATCTGAAAAGGGAGGAAGTCATATATTTCTAATTTAAGCTGGGACTTTTCAAATGCTAACTGGTGCTCATATAAGAAGTTTTTAAAAAATGCCCTTCAAAACACATCTACAAATTTAGAGGACATTAACTCCCGCGAAAAATGTTGAAAATATAAAATTTTTTGGTCATCAAATAACACATGATGTATAAGTCGAAGTCAACATCGGGAGACGTGTTTTGCTTTCGCTCCGCATCTTTCAATTGTATTAAAATCGCAAGTGACTTTTATTCATTCTGATGGTGATGTGGTGATACCATATTGGTATAGTGTTACTAAAATCAGTAATTTTATTATGTACACACATAAATATAAATCAGCCTTGTGATTTACAAAACACATATTTTCCATATTCTTTTTGCTGTGCATATAAATATATCATTGTACGGTAAGAAGGGGAAAAAAACAAAAAAAAAAAAAAAACACAAAAACAAAAAAGAAGAGAAGCTGTCGTTCTTGCTTACCATCGATAATCAATTTGTCCCGTTCGCGGTTTTTTTGTTTTTTTTTTTTTTTTTTGTTTTTACACTATTTCGCCCAAAAGTGACAGCTGTTATCAAAAACACAGCTGGTAGAGGTGTTGCCAGGCTTCGGCCATGCCATTAAATCGCACTCCCCCTCACAGCTCGGACGCGAACCATTCATCAACCAAACAACCAACAGATGTCGCTTCTCGTCAAGGGAATATTAACCCATATACAACCAATAAAGTTATGATTGTGACAAATGAAACTCAAAAGCAACGCTCCTCTTCGATGAGTTCAATAAATCCGAATGATACGAATACTACAAATTCTACGTCAAATGATAAAAATTGGACCCTAGTCAAAAATCCGAAAAGGCCTTTAGGTAGCCCGCAAAATGTAAGCAAAGCAAAGCAACAAAAACTTAGCTATTGGCTAAGTAATGAAAACAAATTCGATGCTCTTTCAATGGATGATAACAACGAATCAAAAGCAGATAAAATACCTGAAAAGGAAAAACCTCTCAAACCTCCTCCAATCTTCGTAGACAGAGTCGAGAATATTCACCCGTTATTAAGCACGCTCAACGAATTTGAAAGTAATAACTACGAATTAAGAGTCATTGGGTCAAATCGCGTAAAAATCCAGCCAAAAACACCGGAAGCATTCACTAACATAGTTAAATTGCTTGAAGGTAAGAAGACAGAGTATTACACATACAAACCAAAAAATGAAAGAAGTTTTAAAGTAATTTTAAGAAATATGCATCCGTCAGTTGAACCTGAAGAAATCAAACTAGCATTAAAGGAATATGGTCACTCTGTCACAAATGTTTGGAATATGAAACACTCTCAAAACAAAAGAGCACTTCCTATGTTTGTCGTAGAAATGGTGCAAAATCCCAACAATAAATCAATCTATGATATTAGAAACTTACTCCACAGTCGCATTACTTTTGAACCCCCCCGGCCAAAACGCGACCTGCCACAGTGTTCGCGATGCCAAAACTATGGCCATACAAAATCTGGTTGTCGAAGACAGGCCAAATGCGTTAAGTGCGCAGGAGATCATTTAACATCTGAATGCGAACGAAAGACGAGATCCAAAGACGTCAAATGTGCACTGTGTGAGGGTAATCACCCGGCGAACTATAAAGGATGCACCGTCTATAAAAAGCTGCAAGCAACCTCCTTTCCTGCACTAAGGAAGAAGATAATGCCATCTCAGAGCGCCCAAAATGATCCAAGCCACCAACAAGTACAACTAAATTTTAACCAACAGAAGCTATCGTATGCACAAGTTGCTAGTAATGAAATAAACCAAAACACCAACGAAAACAACGCCTTGATCAGCGAAATCCGGGAAATGATGAAGCTATTAAGAGATGTAATGAGCCAAATGACTGCCATGACAAACCTTTTAGTAAGTCTTGTCCAAAAGCCCCATATTCCATGCCCTTAAACCTTGCTTTGTGGAATGCAAATGGGCTGTCACAACACTCAAATGAGTTAAAAATTTTCTTGCAAAAACACGATATAGATATCCTCTTAGTATCAGAAACCCATTTCACCAAAAAGAGTTTTTTCAATATTCCCTTCTACTGCTTCTATCACACAATGCATCCTGACGGATCTGCCCACGGAATCTCTGCTATTCTTATAAAGAAATCAATCAAGCACTATGAATCTACACATTATAGAACAGAAGAAATTCAAGCAACAAATGTCATAGTACAAGACTCAATCGGTGCATTACTTATTTCTGCAATATACAGTCCACCTAAACACAAAATTAAAAATAAAGAATATGTTAAGTTTTTTTAAAACCCTGGGAGCACGCTTTATAGCAGGAGGTGACTATAATGCAAAAAATACACTATGGGGTTCTCGGCTTACGACAACAAAGGGACGCGAATTGTACAACGCAACGATATCAATGAACTTGAAAGTTTTCTCAACGGGAGAGCCAACTTATTGGCCTTCAGACCCAAAAAAGATTCCAGACCTTGTTGATTTTTGTGTCATCAAAGGTCTATCGTACCTGCAGATAACCTGTAAATCCTGCCTGGATCTTTCTTCTGACCATTCGCCTGTGATAATCACAATAAATGATAAACTCGAAAATAGGCCCCAAAACTGTCAACTTACCAACAGCCGTACAAATTGGACTCAATTTAAAACCATTTTGACGTCGACACTTGGCATAAAAGTTGCTCTAAAAAACGAGGAAGATATAATCGAGGCTACCGAATATCTAACAAAATGCATCCAGGATGCAGCGTGGTCATCCACCACTCATGTGAGTCCTCATACTCGTACACAAAGAAATTCAAGCATCGGTATCTTCCTAAGAAACAAACTGAAAGAGAAACGCCAGGCAAGAAAAATATGGCAACAAACAAGATTTCCTGAATATAAAAGCCGTTTTAATACATTATCAAAAGAAATAAAATTATTATTGAAAGAGCAACACGACAAAGAAATGAGGCAGTTTCTATGGGGTTTGGAACCAACACACCTCACCAATTATTCCCTGTGGAAAGTTAGCAAAAAAGTAAGTTCCACGAGAGAGTACCGTCCACCACTTCGTAAAAAAGATGGTTCATGGGCGAAAACCGCAATCGATAAATCTGAGCTTTTTTCTAAACATCTAAAAGATATTTTTACACCAAACGATACTGAAGCTGATCTTTGTTTTGACAACACTGTTGCTGCCTTTTTAAACGAACCCTACCAAATGGAGCTACCGATAAAGAAGTTCACCAAAAGTGAAATAGTTAGCACTATTAAAAAGCTAAAAGATCACAAGGCACCAGGATATGATCGCATCACGGCCGAAATTCTCAAAAAACTACCTCCTGAACCCTATAATTTCATTACCCATTTGTTTAATGCGTGCTTAACCAGAAACATTTTCCCAGCTCAATGGAAAGTAGCAGAAATTAAAATGGTGCTCAAGGCAGGAAAACCAGGCGATGAAGTGAAATCCTATCGCCCTATCAGTCTTCTACCAATACTGTCAAAAGTTTTTGAAAAGATCTTCCTTAAACGTTTAATGGTTTTTATCGAACGCGAACAAATAATTCCGAAACATCAGTTTGGTTTCAGGAATGAGCATTCGACAATTGAGCAAGTCCATAGACTTGTCGAAAAAATACAAGCAGCGCTCGACCGAAAACAAATCTGCTCAGCAGTTTTCCTAGACATATCACAAGCCTTCGACCGAGTGTGGCACCAAGGCCTACTCTTTAAAATAAAAAAGAAATTACCACTAAATGCCTATTTGCTCATTAAATCATATCTAAACCAACGAATGTTCTACGTAAATTACGAAAATGAAATTTCCAATTTCCAACAAATTAAAGCTGGGGTCCCACAAGGCAGTATATTAGGTCCAATCCTGTACTTAATTTTTACACACGATCTGCCAACCACAAAAGGTGTACTAACTGGCACTTTTGCCGATGACACCGCTATTATGGCGACAGCAGTGGATCCCGTGGAAGCCTCTTATATGCTCCAAATAAGCATAAATAAAATCTCCAAATGGCTCCGGAGCTGGCGGTTGAAAGTAAACGAACATAAATCTCAACACGTAACCTTTACCACAAAAAGAACCACCTGCCCACAAATCAACTTAAACCGTATTCCAATTCCGCAATGTGATAGTGCTAAATATCTAGGCATTCATTTGGATAAACGGCTTACGTGGAAAACGCATATCTTTACAAAAAGGAAAGCTCTAGGTTTAATATTTCGTAATATGTACTGGCTGCTAAACCGCAAATCCACCCTCTCAATGGACAACAAACTTATCCTCTACAAAGCTGTGATAAAACCAGTCTGGACTTACGGAATCCAACTGTGGGGTACTGCGTCAAATTCAAACTTGGAAATCCTGCAGCGTTTCCAGTCCAAGACTCTACGCACCCTAGTCAACGCTCCGTGGTACGTGACAAATGCCCAAATTCATCGGGACTTAGACATCCCTTCAATAAAAGATGAAATTCAAAATGTAGCCAGTAAATACCGAAATCGACTCCAATCGCACCCAAATGAGCTGGCCTCTACCCTCATGTCACCATCATGCGTCTTTTTAAGGTTGAAAAGAAAAACACCAATCCAGCTCGTCCAAGAGCCATCTATAAAATATTGAATTTATTTATTTATTATTATATTTATTAGAAAGGATATTTCACTGGAAATATTCCTTTAATACTAAAATCAAAGCCACTCTTAAATGTAACCAAATATTTGTAAAATGTCTTCTAAGAATTGTAAGTATAGACAGAATACAAAATAAAGTTTTAAATAAAAAAAAAAAAAAAAAATAACACAGTCCTGCGAGGGTGAGTTTCTAGAATGGCTGTACTTGTTTCTTGTAGTTTTTTATGCGCTGAAAACGAATCTGACCTTCAAAATGCTCCATCACGTCAGGATTTTTGTTAAATGAAGCCTAAAAGGTCAAAAAATGGCCATTTTAGCCATTTTTGATAATATTTTTTGGGATAGAAATTTTTTTTTTTCAATTTTCGACGAAAAGGTCGCATAGTACAACTCTTTAGCTTTAAAACCCATTTTTTTAAATTATTGTACGATTTTTTAAGAAAAAGTTATGACATTTTGAAATTAACAGTTTCAGTTACGCCAATAGACGTTATACCCAACGATTCTTTAGACAGTTCTTGGGAAAAATATTTTCCAAAAAATCTTGTTTCTACCTTATTGGCTTGAAATTTTTTAATCGGGGGTTTTTGGGGTCGCTGATTACGAATCTGAAGTCGGACTTTCAAAATTCAAAATGGCAAATCCAATATGGCAGAAAAAAATTAAAAACTCCTTGTATTCGCTTGAAATTTGTTAGTCGGGGGTTTTGGAGGTCGCTGATTACGAATCTAAACTCAAATTTTCAAAAATTAAAATGGCTAGAAAAAAGATTTAAAATTTAACTGATCTGGATGAAAATGTTTACTGGGGCGGTTTTATTCGCTGAAGTCTGATTCAGGGACCCCAAAAACACCAGTGCGCACATTTTCAGACAAATTAGTTAAATTTTGAATTTTTGACCGCAATTTTTTGATATACCGGATATTTTTTATATTTTATCGGTATACCCCTTTCCGACCTATGGCAAATCTAGCCAACCAATTGGTATGCATTTTTGGTCCCTATCACTTTGGTCAGTGTAGAAAATAGCTAAAAAGTTTATTTCGCCGAATCTTCTGTGTATCCTTTATTTCCAGGATACGCACAATTGTTGCGTTTTGGCCTGAATGCAAATAAAAATCTATAAATAAATACAAATGCACGTTGCTAGAAATGTTAATTTATTTTATTTTTATTAGGCACTTTTATTATTTTTCTGTAGGATATTTCGCAAAACAATTTTGTCTTTTATTTCAACGCAAATAAACTTTACATTTGGTACAAAATAAACGTGTGCGGGATTTACAACCAACACTCCTGCAAGATCTTGCTGATGACAAATCATGCTCTTCTGGTATATGATTGTACCTATGAAGCCTCTTATCAGTGCATGGCTGTTCAGATGGTCGATATTTTTTAGATACACTTGGAGTTTCTTCTTCTTCGGTATCGGAGATATACTCTTCAAGTGGCCTTTTCGCAACAGCTATCAGTTGCTCAGCTAATGCCAATCTAAAACTTAGTAAGTCATGAGAATCCGCTCAAGATTTCGAATTTATTTTGCAAGGTTCTCTGTACTGTAGACAAGAGTTGCAGCTTGCAAGATCAGTAAAATGAATGAAAACTTTCAACGTCCACTTACGAGTTTTGAAAAACGAACGGTATGCATTCATTAATTCATCACATATATCTACCCCTCCCATAGACTTGTTGTATTTTCGCACTATCCTTGGAGCCGGTGCTTCAGCATACCTCTTTTCCTTTTTTCCCAGCGTTTTACATTGGAAACGGGCCCGCAACCATAAGCTGATGATGCCAAGATTACCGCTTTGGAATCCTTCCACTGGACCACGACAATATTATCCTCGCTATGACAAAATTCTTCCATATCACCCCTTTTCATTTGCCTTTCATTGCAAAGGGGTGATATGGTAAGGTGGATGTTTTTTATTCTGTTCCTCATTATAGTCCCTGTAGCATAAATACCACGGTTTAGTAAAGCCTGAAGGAGTGGTATTGTTGTAAAGTATCGGTCAAAAAACACTTTTGAACCTTCTGGAAGTGTTTCAACCAAACGTAAAGCGAAGGCTGGACCTACGCCTAAGTTCGTATTGGAAAGTGGTGTCGCCTTTCTTTGGTAGATTTCAAAATCGAGTACCAGCCCTTCAGATGTCGTTAATACTTCGCTCTTTAATCCCACTCCTCCAGGTTTGTTAGGAAGGCTTTGTCTCACGGGGCAACGACCAGTAAATGGGATCATTTGCTCATCTATGGAATAATTATCTCTTGGCTTTCAAGGAATGCTCCGATATGCCGATCTTACAGCTTCAATTAATGGAGTAATCCCCCAAAAAACATTTGATTATTTCCCTGCTTCTGTCACTTCATTTTCATCCATAACATGGAGGCACATTCGCAAAAGAAAAAAGCGATCACTGGACATTGTATCAGCAACAATTGGAAGCCTCGTTCCTCGGTCTCCCAGTACATGCGCAATCTTGGATAACGTATGCAGCCCATCGCAATATTTATGCCACAAAAATTCTTTATTTCACCAATTGTAGTACCCAGTGGTTTTCCTTTCGAAAACATATGGTATCTGTTTGTGTATTTCGGAACGCGTTTGAAAAAGTCGTCATTAAAATATTTATAAAAATAGTATTTTGTTATGTTAACTTCCACAGAAATGGAAGCACTCTCTTCCAGATTTATTTGAAATGGTCTTTTCCTCCAAATTTCGCGGCGATTGCTGTTTTCATTTCGTGGTTCCTCAGTACCTTCGCCATTCCCTTCGTCACTGTCATCACTTTCATCATTTGCAGATTCACTGTGCGCGCCAGGTAACTCCCAAGTAGCATCTCGAACATCATCGTCGCTACTAAAGTCCTCCAAATCCGAGTCTAAAGTGCACCCAATATTTCGTCTTCAGTCAATTGCTCTGATTGAAAAAAAAAAACAAATATTTCGTTAAACAAGTCCTAACACGCACAATTGTGTCATTTCAAACTAAACTGGCTGTACATTAATTAACGTCACAAAAATACACTTAATTTCACTTTTTAATTAAAACTCCTTTTGTTATTATTATGATTACACATTTTTTAAATATAATTTTCTCGGTTTACATAATTTAAATAATTTTTCTAACTTACTCTTTCGATTCATTTTTGCAAATGATTGAAATGCAACATCAAAATAGCGAAATTCGCGAAAAATAACGGACACCAATAACTGTTCGTTGTGTTTTTATTAACCTTCCTATACCCGTGCGTTGGTCTGTGAGACCGAGAAAATGATTTTACGTAAATTTTTGTTTTTCCAGAAACTCTACAAAGTTGAATTTACTGCTAGCTTCCGGTTTTCTTGCAAGCTCTATATTAGTGTTGATTTGGCGTTTGCACTAGACAGGCGTGTTGGTGATTTTTATAAAAATTGGTCTGTGAGACCGACGCGGGTATATGTGTAATGTTTTGTGAAGTTAAAGCAGTTATTTTGTTTTTTGTTTCTTTCTTATTTTTTTACGTTTTACTATTTTGCAGGTACTTTTTAGTATTATAATGAATGAAGAGCAAATCACTCTACTTTTGGAGGAAAAAAATTCGACTTCTGATTATGAGGATGAAAATGACAGCGACGTTGAAGACTTTGTAGCAGGAGATGTAGAAAGTTATGATACCGAGCAAAGCAGATGATGAAGAAATCGACGAGGAGTTGAATGAGATAGATGATAGAGAATTTTATCTTGGTAAAGAAGGTGGAATAATGATGCTCCGTCAAATCATTTAAGATGTCTCGCTAGGAATATAGTCACTCAACTGCCAGGGCCTAGAAAAGCAGCAAAAAATCTGAAGGAAATAGGCGAGGGTTGGAGATTATTTTTTACTGAAGTTGTTATAAATCGTATTGTAAAGTATACTAATGAACATATTGATTTCATAAAACCTAATTTTTCAAGAGAAAGCGACTGACCTATACAGGCAACATAGAAATCGAAGCCCTTTTAGGCCTTTTAATCTTTGCTGGAGTTAGGAGAAATAGTCGCTTCAATCCTAAAGATTTATTCAAAACAGATGGTTTCTCTTCAGAGATATTTCGATTAACTATGAGCTGGAATCGATTTTATTTATTAATGCGTTGTCTAAGATTTGACAATAAATTCACGCGAGCTGAAAGGACTGCCGTAGATAAACTAGCTCCAATAAGGGAATTATTTGAAGAAGTTGTAGCGGCGTTTCAAAAATACTACAGTGTGTCCCAGTTTAGTTTGACGTTTTTATTGCAAATAAATATTTTTTAAGCTAGAAAAGGCATTTTTTTTTTTTTGAAGAGGTAAAAGCGTAAGTTTTCTTTTTAAGGCAGATTTTTACATGAAGTGCGATATGCCATGATTTTTTATTTCAAGACTAATATAATTTATAATTTATGTATTGTCCAAGAAGTGTTTTTAAGTTATTATAACTTATTTTTATTTATGTGAATAAAAAAATCTGTTATTGTTTTGTTTTTGTAGACTTAAGAAAAAATTATCGATTTTGATGGCTTTTTTGTTAATCACTTAAAATCAATAAAATAAGCGAATACAAATTTAATGCGTAGTTTTATTTTTTTATTACATCTACGGGATTGAAAAATAATAATTTGTTTTTATTTTTGTTTGAAAAAACTAATATTTTATGTAATTTAAACTTTCGGTCTGTGAGACCGTGCGCGGGTATATATGTTACAAAAATTAACGCGGGTATAGGAAGGTTAAGAAAATAGCTCGCACAATTGTGTATATCAGGTTAAATTGCACTAGCGCAGATATTTTCGGATATGAAAGGATTTAAATTTACACGCACAATTGTGCGTACACGGTCGGAAAGGGATACATTCAGTGCCGGATTTACACAAAATGCCGCCCTGTGCACCATTAAGAATGCCGCCCTAATTTTTTAAATTTGTGTGTGCGTGTTTGTATTATAGTACAAAAAATAGTCGTTATACAATAAACAGGTGTAACAAAACAAATTTTGGGTAGTTTTATGCATCAATTAACAGATTATAGAATAATATTTGATATATTTCAATTTTTATTGTTGAGCAAAATTTTTATTGTTTAATTATAAAATGTAATAAATAGCATAAAATATAGTAGTACATCTTAAAAAATAGAATACAATTGAATCTATATAACAGCATACTTACTTAAACATATTATCAATCTTTATTAGATGAGCAAAAAAAAGGAATGATTGCTTTTATGAGATCAAATTTTTACACATCACCTTAAAAGCGAACACGTCTGGCTTTTCGTACTGCAAACTGGTGTATTAAATTGTCACAATTCAAGCGTTCAAGTAAATCAGACTCAATGCACAGTAGAGCCAGACTATTCAGGCGGTTTTCAAACATTGTTGAACGCAAATGATTTTTTACTCTATTCAGACATAAAAATGAACGTTCTGCGCTGCAGTTTGTTGACGCTAATGTGTTAAATATTCTATATGCTATCTCCACATTTGGAAACTCAGTGTATAACTCGTTCGTCCGCAGAAGTTTCAGAAGGTCAGATGGCGAGTTACGTTCTATTTTTCGTTCAGAACAGTACGCGTGAAAATGAATCATTTCGACAGTGAATGAAATCTCAAGGTCTGAAGTATAAGCTTTTCTCAAATATTCCGATCTTTCACGAAGCTCTTTGAAATTCAAACCTCCAAAATTAGTAATCACTAAAAATTTCTCGTATAACCTTTCATATGCTTGGTTTCTCTTTCTCAATTCTGAATCAACGTTGTCTAGTATGATATTGAAGGTATTTATCTCTTGATTCGTCAGCTTGTAACTTTCTTCTTCTTTTTCTCGAAACAGTCGTCTGATATTCTTGTATCTGCTGCTACTTTTATTAGTCCACGATAGTAATTAACTACATCAGTAATGTTGATTTCAACTTTCTGTAATCGTTTACTAACGGCGTGGAATCGTGATAGTAAAAAATGCCAAAGAATGTGCATGAATGTTATCTCAAGTCTCTCTAGTTGAATCCTCAGTACTCTAGCTTCTTGTCTCGTTGTAGCACTCTCAGTTACATCTTCCTCGAATAAGATCGGAGTTTCAATGATTTTGCCATAGTAGATAAAATATTTTGTTACATCAATACGGTTATCTATGTATTATTAAGAACATTTGTCAATAAAAAAGTATTTGAATGCTTTTACTGTATGCACCTGCTTTCTAACCTTGTTTTAGCAGGACTGTCGGTTTTTAACAATTTAATATACAAAATCGAATGAGTGATGTATTTTTTCCTGCGCCACATTTGCGCTAACTGCACTCCCTCCAACTTCGAAATATTTTTGTTATTGCGAATAAAATCAATTTTTATGGCCTAAAGAAGTCAATGAATAAAATCGCTCTGGCGGGTATTGTGGGCCACGTATTATATAATATAACCATAGATAACAATTATTTCTGTGTGTACGAAGGTTTCTGAAGATGGAATTGCAAACAAACTACTAATTACAACAATTATCATGAATCAACATTGTTTGATAAGTAATTCTCAAAAAAACATTTTTTGTCACTCGAATCATATTTATTTATAATATATGAAAAGAAATACTTCATTTTTTCATACACACTAATGCATTCGAGAGATTTTACGTAATTTAAGTAAACATGTTATTTTATACATTAAATCCATAACGTTTTTCAATAAAAGGTTTGGTTTCCCACAATTTCCGACACTGTCGGATAATATGGGCCAAAACACTTTTTCTAGGAACGTATAATTAACGTTCAGAAATTATCTTTTATATTCTTACAATTATTTCTCGCATAGATGAATGACTAAACTTTCACTGACTGTTAGAAACTAATCCGAGATCAGCTTCTTATTTTCTCCATAAGCGTTTTCCCTAAGGTGGCCCCTAATAGCCGCCGCTCCTCGAGTATAATTTTTTTTTTTTTTCAATTTTCTTCTCCTAGTTTTGCCGCCCTTCTAGAATCTGCCGCCCTGTGCGCAGGCACCGTTGGCACTTAGTGTAAATCCGCCACTGGATACATTTTATTTCAAATACGACAAAAATTCGTTACTGTTTACCGTTCGGAGTTCCGAAAAGTCTATTAATAGCATCAAGTGGGGATTTCACGTCGATGAATCGATCAATATATTATATATAGTAGTGCACGTGCCAAACGTGAGCCAATCAGCGCGCAGCTGAGTCCCGCGACTCAGCACTCCCCACCATCATGCATCTAGCGAGCTTCAGTTCGACGCTGTTTCCATTGGTCAATTGGTCATTCCGATGCCAGCCATCGCTCAACACACATCGCAACTCTCGGGAAGCCGCAGTCATCAAAAACCGTCGTGCTACTATAGCGGTCAAATACATTAAAGGCACGATTTTGTTTTGTCTTTATAGAGGTCAAACACTGTAAAGGGATTAAACAGCGTTTACCTTTTGTTTTAGTACAACACGTTCTTGTTTAATATTAATTAATATTTTAATTTAACAGTATACGTCTCAGTATATGGATACTTTGATATAAATTTGTAAATTTAGTTTGTCGAATGAAGATTTGGAACAAGCGTTTGTCATTTGTTTCTAATTTCATTTGACTGTGTTCAACGCGAATCCACTTCTTCTCGAATGAGACAGTGTGACGATTGTTATCAATACTGTTATCTTAAATCTGCATTTTCGAATACTTTTCTGCACAATTGTTTTAAAATATACATCTTTATCCTTTTTTGTTTTACGTGAAAAAGATGTCGAAACGAATTTGTATTAATTCTCCTGATAAAGTTTGTTACATATGCGGGAGGTACCTTCCAGAAAAACAGAGACGAAAAATTAATGAATCTACTAAAATAAATTACCAGGGCTACTTTAAAATGGAGATGAGGAATCTTGATAAAACATGGGTTCCTAATTCAGTTTGTATTAGTTGCACTTGTACTTTAAACTCATAGTCTAAAAATGGAAAGAAAATGCCATTTCATATTCCTATGATTTGGCGAGAACCTCAATCGCATGACGATTGCTATTTTTGCTTGTGCAAAGTTGGCGGATTTAATGCAAAAAATAAAAATAATATTTCCTATCCTGTTGTCACTTCTGTTTCAAAACCTGTGTTTTATGAAGATGAAAATATCCCTGCACCATTGCCACCTTCTTTTTCTAAAAATGCCATGGAGCTAAGTGAAGATGATTGTAGTGATGAAACTGGTGTTGACGTCGATTATTCTGATAAAGAATTCAGATCTGAACCACAACTTTTCACCCAGAGTGACTTAAGTGACCTCGTTAGAGACCTTAATCTTACAAAAGACAATGCTGAACTCCTTGGATCAAGACTAAAAGAAAAAAATTTACTTGCGGAAGATACTACATTCTATTGGTATAGAAATAGAGAAAAAGAATTTCTAGACTTCTTTTCACAACATGAGTCTTTAGTATTCTGTAACAATGTACCAGAATTATTGAAATGTTTGGGAGTCGAAAACTATGATGCTAATGATTGGCGGTTATTCATAGATTCATCGAAAAGAAGTTTAAAGGCAGTCTTATTGCATAATGGGAGTAAGTATGCTTCTATACCCATTGCTCACTCTGTTCAAATGAAAGAAACCTACGACAATATCGCAACACTACTTACTTATGTAAAATATGATGAGCATAAGTGCGTCATTTGCGGTGATTTAAAAATAATATCAATGATCTTAGGTCAACAGTCGGGATACACAAAATATCCCTGTTTTCTGTGCCAGTGGGACAGCAGGTATAGATCAGAGCATTGGACAAGAAAAGAGTGGCCAGTTAGGAAAGAACTAACACCTGGGTCATTGAATGTTATCCGTCATCCTCTCGTAGAACGTTCCAAAATTTTATTACCTCCTCTACATATTAAATTAGGCTTAATCAAACAATTTGTTAAGGGATTAAATAAAGAAGGCGCTTGCTTCAAATATTTGTCCCAGAAATTTCCTGGATTGAGTGAGGCTAAAATCAAAGAAGGCATTTTCGTAGGTCCCGATATAAGAAAATTGATGAAAGACTCAAATTTTGAAAAAATCATGACTTCGGATGAAAAAAATGCTTGGATTGGTCTTAAAAATGTCGTTGATCACTTTTTAGGAAATAGGAAAAGTTCCAATTACGAACAAATTGTCCAAACTATGCTGGACGCTTATGGAAAGTTAGGCTGTAATATGAGCATCAAGATTCATTTCTTGAACAGCCATTTAGATTACTTTCCCGAAAACTTAGGCAGCATGAGTGATGAACAAGGCGAGAGATTCCATCAGGACATAAAAGAGATGGAAAAACGGTACCAGGGAAGATGGGATGTTCACATGCTCGCAGATTACTGTTGGTGTCTAAAAAGAGACAATTACAATGCGTTTCATAAACGCAGGGCTGAAAAGCGCAGCTTAATCGAAACAGAATCTCCTCTCGATTAGTCGAAACGTCCTATCTTCTTACCTTAACTGGTCGGTTCATCATTCGATCTTACCTTTGCTGGTTGGAGCTTCTTCTGTTCTTACCTTCACTGGTCGGATGATCTTTTAGTCTTACCTTTGCTGGTCGGATCTTTCTCTCTTCTTACCTTTGCTGGTTGGAGCTTCTTCTGTTCTTACCTTCACTGGTCGGATGATCTTTTAGTCTTACCTTTGCTGGTCGGATCTTTCTCTCTTCTTACCTTTGCTGGTTGGAGCTTCTTCTGTTCTTACCTTCACTGGTCAGATCATCTTTTAGTCTTACCTTTGCTGGTCGGATCTTTCTCTCTTCTTACCTTTGTTGGTTGGAGCTTCTTCTGTTCTTACGTTCACTAGTCGGATCTTTTGCACTAACCCAAGCTACTCGGATTTTTCCCTGTTCTCACCCTTCACTGGTCTGATCTTTAATTGTTCTTAACTTCACTGGTGCGACCTTTCTCTACTTATATGTATCTTCTATTCTTACTTTAACTTATCTCATCATCGTTCAATGTTACTTTTGGAGGTCGTATTTTTATCTTCTTCCCAGTTTGTCCTCCGTTTTCACGTTAAATAGTTTAATTTTTTTTGCAGCCTTAACTGGTTCAAAAACCTCAGAGAAACGAAGTTCTATTAAAATTCTTTCAAAAATGTAGGCCATTTTGGAACGGAAATTTTGAATTTTTAAAAACTGACAATAGATTTTGTATAAGTGACCACAAAAACCCCCGAGTTACGATTTTCAAGGTATTCCGACAATTTCTAATAAAATACGTCATTTTGCCATTTTGAATTTTGAAAATTTGAGTTTAGATTCGCAATCAGCGACCCCCAAAACCCCCGAGTAACAAATTTCAAGCGAATACAGGGAGTTTTTAATTTTTTTCTGCCATATTGGATTCGCCATTTTGAATTTTGAAAATCCGACTTCAGATTCGTAATCAGCGACCCCGAAAACCCCCAAGTAACGAGTTTCAAGGAAATCCGATCATTTTTTGTAAAATTTGTCCGCCATATTGGATTCGCCATTTTGAGTTTTTAAAATCCGACTTCAGATTCGTAATCAGCGACCCCGAAAGCCCCCGAGTAACGAGTTTCAAGGAAATCCGATCATTTTTTGTAAAATTTGTCCGCCATATTGGATTCGCCATTTTGAATTTTGAAAATCCGACTTCAGATTCGTAATCAGCGACCCCAAAAGCCCCCGATTAAAAAATTTCAAGCCAATAAGGTAGAAACAAGATTTTTTGGAAAATATTTTTCCCAAGAACTGTCTAAAGAATCGTTGGGTATAACGTCTATTGGCGTAACTGAAACTGTTAATTTCAAAATGTCATAACTTTTTTTTTAAAAATCGTACAATAATTTAAAAAAATGGGTTTTAAAGCTAAAGAGTTGTACTATGCGACCTTTCGTCGAAAATTGAAAAAAAAATTTCTATCCCAAAAAATATTATCAAAAATGGCTAAAATGGCCATTTTTTGACCTTTTAGGCTTCATTTACCAAAAATCCTGACGTGATGGAGCATTTTGAAGGTCAGATTCGTTTTCAGCGCATAAAAAACTACAAGAAACAAGTACAG